>SNQJ01S0018891.1:104132-121684 GCA_010110895.2 Picea sitchensis
CAGATCCAATTTGATTCTCCATGCCATGACCTTCCAACAGTTTCCTCCATCATGACTAGAGAAGTCAAAGTGACATTTATGCTCAGAAAGAAAACCATCACTCAACAACTATCGATCTAACCTCTGTGTGGGTTTTCCACTTTTGATCTATAATGGGCATTATTTCTTTATCCCACATGCATGGGAAATGCTTGATGGAATGGTATATTAATGAAAGGGAACCTTACATTACTTTTTTGCAATGAATATAGATAAAACATCATGGGTTCCACCATACTGAAGATCAAGATATCAGAGTATTAACCTCTAGAAAACCCCACATTTTGGGGTTGAGATGATCTAGACCGTTCATTCGGTGTTGTGAGATCATATTGGTCATCAGTAAGAGGATGAGGTCATAAGAGTGTTCTAAATCTAGGTTGCAATGGGACTTTGATGGGAGAAGCTCCGGATCAACGAGGATCATTGATCTTTCAGGGTGTATACATAAGAAACCTAGACCGTTAGATGCGGTGGGATCATTGGAGTCCAATGGTCGGAGTATTCTCAGATGTCTAGGGTGAAGGAACTTCAATGAGGAGATTCTGAGAAGAGATTTTGATCATATATGAGTGAATAACCAAGAATAAATCTCATCCATTCATCGGAGGAGGGATGTTGGAGGCCTGGAGAGAGGATATGAGAAATGAGTCTGATGAAAAGGGACTCCAAGAAGAGATTGGATCATAGATAGGAGAATAGTCGAGAAGTAATCTTAGTCATTCGTCGAAGGATGGTTTTTAGAGGAATGGAGAGAGGAATTGAGAAATGAGTCTGATGAAAAGGTACTCTGAGAAGAGATCTGAGTCGTAGATAAGTGGGCGAGTGAGATGTGATCTCAGTCATAGATCTATGTGGGTCCCACCTCAACACCTAGTGAGAAATGGAGAAGGAAGGGAGGTTAAACACCTTGTAAGTAGAGACTCTGAAGTAACTGGAGTCATTGATCTCTGACTCTGAGGGTGATGCAGCAGCATCTCTCCGTGTCATCCAGCCAGCCACGCCAGTGAATTCAAATCGCGCATTGAAAAGAGAGGCGCAACCTCATTTGAAATCTGAATTCAATGTAATTAATGTTTAAGCTAGTGAGCTGTAGAGCCGTGCCTTTGCACAGGTTGTAGATAAGATAAGCCATTAATGTTTGTATGGCTGAGATCTAGATCCGATTCTGGACTAGACAGCTATTCAATGTAATTGAATAGGGTAGGTATGTTGGAGGAAAGCGCTTGAAGAGCCCCCTCAGGTAAAAGAGATTTCAGATCTCATTTTGGGGAAAGAGTCGAAGAAGTGAAGTAGAGAGGATAGAATCTGCGTGTAGAGAGCATAAGAGAGAAGAGTCGAGACCTTGTTACAGGCCGTGCTCAAGGAACACCTTGTAAATACAGGCATTTTCCATTTTAATACAAAGAGCAGTTTTTCCTGCATGTATTCTGTGTTGAATGAGTGTCTGTGAGTGTTCCATTGTATGTTGTAGATGTATACTATAGTTGTGCATTTGCAGGAGTGTGTTTGATTTCAGGTGAAGGTCTTTGAGGCTTCACACCAGGAGGGTGTGACAGAGTACTGCGGTCTCTGAATAGCCGTGCACAGAGGTTGCGCTTCTAAATTCTGTGGGTTTAGACAAAGACGTGTTGCGGCACAAGAACTTCAGTCAACAACTCAGGAGAAGACCTCAAGGTTGTTGAATAACTTGGAGGCAAGGCTGTGTATGAGAGACACAGTTGCAGACAGAACTTAGCTGTGAGTTCTATAAAGCTCTGCCAAGTGGGCATTGAGCACAGGCACAAGGTGCATAGAGGAAGAACTCTGTTGTGAGTTCAGAAAGAAACCAGAATCACTGAGGATTCTAAGAGCTCTACCAGGTGGGCATTGAGCAAGTGAAAAGGGGTGCACAGAGGATAGAACTCTGCTAAGGAGTTCAGGAAGAAGAGATAGAATCACTGAGGATTCTGAGAGCTCTGCCAAGTGGGAATTGAGCGGATGCATAGGTGCACAGGAGGACAGAACTGCTGAACGTTCTGTGGAAGGAAGACACTCTGCCAGGAGGGCATAGAGACATTGTGAAAACAGGCATAGGAAGAAGAGAACTCTTTGAGTTATGGAATTTAGAGGAAGAATCCACTGAAGGATCTTCACAGGGTTGCTAAACACCCTGCAAACTCAGCAAGAGGTTGCTTGAGCAGAAGGATAGCTAGGAGGGCATCCATATTTCTCCATCAGAGGGAGAAGGAAGAAAGACAAAATCCCTTAGGGGTCTGCATACTTGCAGAAGCTCAGAAGAGATAGCACCTGTGTGTGCATGTGAGGACTCTCCAAGGAGTGCAGTAGTCAAAGAATCCTTTGAGGATTCAGGAGTAAAATCTCAGGAGGAGTCATCGTTTTTATACGCTCAGCGAAGCTCAAGGAAAAGGAGTTCGCAGAGAGAAGAGAAGACAAAGGCCGAGGCCTTTGGAAACTTGGAAATCCTTCCAAGTCTGGGAAGAAAGTGTGCAGATTAGGAAGGAGCACAACAGCCGTTGGATCGGCCGAAGAAATCTATACCGTTGGTTTTCACGTCCAGGAAGGCATCAAGAGAAGCGCACAGAAGAGGATATTGTGGACCGTCGGATGTTCACACAGAATACCGTCAGCCATTGGATCGGGAGAATATGCTTGGAGTTTAGTCTCTGGAGTGTGTGCGGAAGAACGGAACTGGACCATTGGATCTTGATTCGAAGACCCGACAGCCGTCAGATCTGCAGAGAGTTGCGAGGGAGTTAAGCCTTCATTAACAACAGAGGAGAAATCCTGACAAGAGTTGTCATCGGGGTTTCACATATCAAGAAATCGGAAGTCTCGATGACATGAGATTGGGAATTTCCATGGGGAATTACCCATAACAGATCTAAGTCATTCGTTAGTGGAGACACGTGGCGGAGATCGAGGCATAGAGAGTCAGAATATCGGCATTCCTGTGGAAAGGAGATTGGGTAAGTCCACTTTGAAAACCTCGACACAAATCTGAGTCATCCATTTGTGGAGACAGGTGGCAGAAATACGAAGAGAGTCGAGATATCAGCAATCGGGAAATTATAGTTCTCGAGAACGAAAGAGTCGTTACATCAGAAGTCTCGAAATCGCGAGGAGCGATCAGGACCGTCCATCAACGGAGGACGCGCGGTAGCAATCAGAGCCATCGGGGAAAGTCCCGACAGGAAGCCGTCTATCGGCATTTTGGTCATCGGGATATCAGGAATCCTGGTGACAAGGTGTTTGGGCATTTCAGAATCGCTAAGTCTGAAACCCTGACAAGGAGGAAGGTGCTATCATGGGGGCCAGCTATCATCATATCAGAGAAGGAAGGAAGCTCTGTTGTGTGGGGGCCAGCTGTTAGCCTATCGGGATTTGGAGGATCGGGAATCCCATGAGCCAATGCATTGCGGCATTGAAAAGCTTGAAACCCCGATGAGTGGTAAGACTGTGGTCACGGGGATAGTGATCATATGGGCTAGAGCCTAGCCAGGAGGGATAACACGTAAAGAGCGTGTCAAGATTCGAGGGATCGCGAATCCTAGGAACATATATATGTCGACATTGGAAAGTCTGAAACCCCGATAAGGAGTATGGTTGTGTTCATATAGGGGGGAGGTCACGTGGACCACGAGTCTAGCCTGGAGGGCTAATTGAAGTTGGAGCGCATTAGGATTTTGAAGCCCAAAACCCCGAAAGAAGGAATATAAGGCTGCGGTCTTATGGAGAGCGGTCATATGGACCAGAGGGCATAGCCAAGAGGGGCTAAGGCCAGAAGAGAGATCATCGGAGATCAGGGATTCAAGAGGACAGGAACTCTTGACATCAGAAAGGAAGAAACCCCGAAACCTGAAACTGAGTCGAGGAAGATCACGGTTAAGTGCAGAGGGTCGTGCAGGTGAAGAAAGGACCTGTGGATCGGGTTTTTCACAAGAGATTCCATTGGGAGTCCAAAGAGCCGCTTCGGCTCAGGAAGATATTTGAACGATCCTTAAGACCAGGAGGTCAGGCGGAGAGACCCTGCGGGGTGCGTCGTCAGTCTCGCGCCATCAAGTGGTATTAGAGCGAGATCTTTGTTTGTATATTTCAAGCAGAGGGAGAAGGTAAAGGAAGAAGATAGAGTACTGAAACTCTGTAAGGATTTGTTTGCAGGTAGGAAACAGTCCATAAGCAATCAGGGAGACTGTAGGAGGATGAAGCTGGTAACACTCTTGGTGTAGAGTGACAGCAGTAGGTTTGCTAGGAAAGCAGACAAAGACAACACCATGGTTACAGAAGGCCATAGGCATGTTGGGAAGAAAAGCAAGGCAAAAAAGCTTACAGAAATGGATAAAGAAATGGATAAAGACCTCTATGAATTAAAGGCAGACATAGAGAAGCTCGAACTGTGGATGCGGCAGAATAAGAGGTCGAGATGGATGCATCAATGGCCCATGAGGAAGCCGAAAGTGAAATGGCCATTCAAAGAGTTGATGGTCAAAGGGCAGCGCAGGCTGTTAAAAAGATGGCTGAGGTATGCTGAAAACCTCAATGGACCTGAAGAGGAAATGGTTCAGGTATGTGAACCATAGACTAGGAGAGATCTCAGTGAAATGGGATCAGGTGAGGATCTCAAGCACTGCCAGGAGGGCAGAGAAGAAATTCCAGTTTTCCAGGAGGGCAAAGAGTTGAGATCACTGCGAGATCTCACGGACTGTCAGGAGGACAGCCAAGGAATTTCACATTGCCAGCTAGGCAATTAAATGAGGTCGTTGCAGGATCTCATAACCTGCCAAGAGGGCAGCGGAAGCATCCCATATTTCCAGGTGGGCAGGGATGAGCAGATGAGACTATCTGTGGGTCTCATGAACTCAGTGATGAGTTGGAATCAGCCTAAGGAGCTGACAAAGAAGGTGAGCTCAAAGATGAATTTAGATCAGCAGATGTAGCTGACAGAAGAGGAAGATATGAGAAATCTTCTGATGATTGGAGGGATTGAAGTGTTCCTACCACTTGCCCAGGAGGAGGCAGAAGTTTGTGTTGCAGATGGTGCAACAACAGTAGAAGAACAGTCAACCGTGACTGTCAGGAAAGAAGAGGGATTGGAGCAGACTTTGGAAGTTTCCCAAGTAGAAGAAGCAGAAGAGGATGATGAGCATTCTGAGGAATGGCTCAATATTTTCAGCCAGGAAGCTGAAAAGACTGCAACATGGGAGTTTGCAGCTGAAGAAGAAGAAGGGGCAGACAACATTTGTTTTGTTGATCTATGGGAACAGATAGAATCCATGGAAGAGAGGGTGAAGGTGCAGGGCCTGCACATCCAACAGGTAAAGTTGGAGACTGATGAAGAAGGCATGGGAGATCCTGAGAATCTACCCATGTGCCAAAAAAAATTGCAGCTGGGGAGACTGCGTGAACGGAGCCATCCACTGGAGCAGCTGGATGCAGTGATCGAGGAGATCAGAAAGCTGATGTTGAGGTCAGCAGAGACTACCAGCAAGGAGAAGCTGGGCAGAAGAGAAGCAGCAGCAGCAGCAGCAGCAGTGTAGAAGCAGCAACAGCAGTAGAATGGAGTGGATGAACAACTCCAGATATTTGTTTGGGATCCAGGAGGATTTCCAAAGCTGAGAGGGGAAGCTCATGAGCAGGAGCTCATGAATTTTGCAGCTGAGGAGTTTGATGTAGGAGCATCTCTCCGAGTCAGCCAGCCAGCCACGCCAACGAATTCAAATCACGCATTAAAAAGAGAGGTGCAACCTCATTTGAAATCTGAATTCAATGTAATTAATTTTTAAGCCGATGAGTTGTAGAGTCGTGCCTTTGCGCAGGCTGTAGATAAGATAGGCCATTAATGTTTGTATGGCTAAGATCTAGATCCAATTCTGGACTAGACATCTATTCAATGTAATTGAATAGGGTAGGTAGGTTGGAGGGAAGCGCTCGAAGAGCCCCATCAGGTAAAAGAGATTTCAGATCTCATTTTGGGGAAAGAGTCGAAGAAGTGAAGTAGAGAGGATAGAATCTATGTGTAGAGAGAAGAAGAGAGAAGATCCGAGACCTTGTTACAGGCTGTGCTCAGGGAACACCTTGTAAATATAGGCATTTTCCATTTTAATACAAAGAGCAGCTTTTCCTGCATGTATTCTGTGTTGAATGAGTGTCTGTGAGTGTTCCATTGTATGTTGTAGATGTATATTGTAGTTGTGCATTTGCAGGAGTGTGTTTGATTTCAGGTGAAGGTCTTTGAGGCTTCACACCAGGAGGGTGTGATAGAGCATTGTGGTCTCTGAATAGTCATGCACAGAGGTTGCGCTTCTGAATTCTGCGGGTTCAGACAAAGACGTGCTGCGACACAAGAACTGGAGTCAACAACTCAGGAGAAGACCTCAAGGTTTTTGAATACCTTGGAGGCAAGGCTGTGTATGAGAGACATAGTTGCAGACATAACTTAGCTGTGAGTTCTGTAAAGCTCTGCCAAGTAGGCATTGAGCACAGGCACAAGGTGCATAGAGGAAGAACTCTGTTGTGAGTTCAGACAGAAACCAGAATCATTGAGGATTATGAGAGCTCTACCAGGTGGGCATTGAGCAAGTGCAAAGGGGTTCATAGAGGATAGAACTCTGCTGAGGAGTTTAGGAAGAAGAGACAGAATCACTGAGGATTCTTAGAGCTCTGCCAGGTGGGCATTGAGCGGGTGCATAGGTGCATAGGAGGACAGAACTGTTGAACGTTCTGTGGAAGGAAGGCACTTTGCCAAGAGGGCATAGAGACATTGTGCAGACAGGCACAGGAAGAAGAGAACTCTTTGAGCTCTGGAATTTAGAGGAAGAATCCACTGAAGGATCTTCACAGGGTTGTTGAACACCCTGCAGACTCAGTAAGAGGTTGCTTGAGAAGAAGGATAACCAGGAGGGCATCCATATTTCTCCATCTGAGGGAGAAGGAAGGAAGAAAAAATCCATTAGGGGTCTGCGTACTTGCAGAAGCTCAGAAGAGATAGCACCTGCGTGTGCATGTGAGGACTCTGCAAGGAGTGCAGTAGTCAAAGAATCCTTTGAGGATTCGGGAGTAAAATCTCAAGAGGAGTCAGCGTTTTTATACTCGCAGCAAAGCTCAAGGAAAAGGAGTTCACAGAGAGAAGAGAAGACAAAGGCCGAGGCCTTTGGAAACTTAGAAATCCTTCCAAGTCTGGGAAGAAAGTGTGCAGCTCAGGAAGGAGCACAGCAGCCATTGGATCGACTGAAGAAATATGGACCGTTGGTTTTCACGGCCAGGAGGGCGTCAGGAGAAGCACACAGAAGAGGAGATTGTGGACTGTCGGATGTTCACACAAAATCCTGTCAGCCGTTGGATCGAGAGAAGATGCTCAAATTTTAGTCTCTGGAGTGTGCGTGGAAGAATGGAACTGGACTGTTGGATCTTGATTCGGAGACCCGACAGCCGTCGGATCTGCAGAGAGTTGTGAGGGAGTTAAGCCTTCGTGAACAGTAGAGGAGAAATCCTAACAAGAGTTGTCATCGGGGTTTCACATATCGGGAAATCAGAAGTCTCGATGACATGAGATCGGGAATTTCCATGGGGAATTACCCAGAACCGATCTGAGTCATCCGTTAGTGGAGACACATGGCGGAGATCGAGGCATAGGGAGTCAGAATATCGGCATTCCCGTGGATAGGAGATCGGTTAAGTCCACTTTGAAAACCCCGACACAAATCTGAGCCGTTCATTTGTGGAGACAGGTGGCAAAAATCCGAAGAGAGTCGAGATATCGATGATCGGGAAATCGGAGTTCTCGAGGTCGAAAGAGTCGGGACATCAGAAGTCTCGAAATTGCGAGGAGCGATCAGGACCGTCCATCAGCGGAGGATGTGCGGCAGCAATCGGAGCCATCGGGGAAAGCCCTGACAAGAAGTCGTCTATCGGCATTTTGGTCATCGGGATATCGGGAATCCTGGTGACAAGGTGTTTGGGCATTTCGAAATCGCGAATTTCGAAACCCCGACAAGGAGGAAGGTGCTATCATGGGGGCCAGCTGTCAGCATATCAAAGAAGGAAGGAAGCTCCATTGTGTGGGGGCCAGTTGTCAGCCTATCGGGATTTGGAGGATAGGGAATCCCGTGAGCCAATGCATTGCGGCATTGAAAATCTCAAAACCCCGATGAGTGGTAAGCCTGCGGTCACGGGGATAATGGTCATATGGGCAAGAGCCTAGCCAGGAGGGCTAACATGTAAAGAGCGCGTCAGGATTCGAGGAATCATGAATCCTGAGGACATATATATTTCGACATTGGAAAGTCTGAAACCCCGATAAGGAGTATGGATGTAGTCATATAGGGGGGAGGTCACGTGTACCATGAGTCTAGCCTGGAGGGCTAATTGAAGTTGGAGCGCATCTGGATTTTGAAGCCCAAAACCCCGAAAGAAGGAATATAAGGCTGCGGTCTTATGGAGAACGGTCATATGGACCAGAGGGCATAGCTAGGAGGGGCTAAGGCTAGAAGAGAGCTCATCATAGATAAGAAATTCAAGAGGACAGGAACTCTTGACATCAGAAAGGAAGAAACCCTGAAACCTGAAACTGAGTCGAGGAAGATCACAGTTAAGTGCAGAGGGCCGTGCGGGTGAAGAAAGGACCTGTGGATCGGGTTTTTCACAAGAGATTCCATTGGGAGTCCAAAGAGCCGCTTTGTCTCAGGCAGATATTTGAACGATCCTTAAGACCGGGAGGTCAGGCGCAGAGACCCTGCGGGGTGCGTCGTCGATCTCGCACCATCAAAGGGTCACCAGATTCGTCGAAGTATGCATGATCGAAGTATGTCTATCAGAGTAGAATATGACTTCGATGGAGAAGAACTCTGACAGTGATGAAAGAATCCGAGTGAATCTAAGCTATCTATATTGGTGGATGATAGGACAAGAAGATCGACGATTAGGATTAATCTCGATTTGAGATCAACGATGCAAATTGTCACATAGGAAAAATTGTTCCATAGTTAAAAATAAAACAAAGTTTGAAGCCATTTTCTTATTTTGGCCGTAATTGGAGCGAATTACATCATATTGGGATGAAATTTGTGAGTTTTTTCCATAGGGAAGAGATCTACAAAAATGATAGTGAGGGTCATTGTCCATTTTTGTGCGGATTTGTCACAAATTGTGAAATAGTGGTTTTTAAAAATCTAGGTCCATATCATTAGCAGAGGTCTGAATTAAGCTGGAATTCATGGAGAGTGTCCAGAAAGATTACATGGAAATAACTCATGAAGGAAATAGGACAAAATTTGTTATTCTGTGTTTTTTTTAGATTTTTGAGATTTTTGGAGGAAAAGTGACTCTAGATCATAAAATGGAAAACTTTTATTTACTCGACATTTTATACACTCATCGATAAAAACAAATTTAGACTAGTGAAAATTTTCCAGAAGTGCACAGTTTGAGAGATAGTGAGTTTTGCTAAAAATTATAAGTCTAGCAAAAGGGGTGAAAATGGGAAAAATGGTCATTTCCATATCATTGCAGTTTTTTACTAAAACATTAGATTGAAAATATGAGAGTTTTATGAATTCCTTGTAATTGTTTTTATCTATGGATCATACAAAAGTTTATCTAGTTCCTGACATATTTTCTTCTGCAGTTGACAAAGTTGGCATTTCAATAAAATTACACCAATGGAGAAAATGCACAAAAAGGGTGATATTGACCTTTTCAAGAAGCCATAACTTTTAGCTCAGAAATTGGATTGGGGAATGAGTATAGCCATTGGAAATCTAATTCATAGGGGAATAACCTAGAATTATTATAATTTGGATAATTTTGATAGAAATCTTCATGAATTGAACACAAAAAGGACCTGTAGCCTTAATTGACAAAATTTGTAAGATATGTGTATTTTAACAAAAATGGTTGCTTGTAGATTTGGCGGAATTAAAGGTATAATTGGATAAATTTGAGACTAGAATTAGATATCAGAGTCATGGAAGCATGATAGTGCTTGCGGAAGTTGGATGAGGAAATAAAGAGCTACAATGTGAGTAATGAAAAGTGGATAAAGAACTCAAGAAGAATGGAACAAAAGGATTATTATTCAACTGCTACAGAGTGTGAATGAATTGCATGAAAAGAAACAAGAATCCTCACATGGGACATGAAGTCAGCACGTGAATAATTTCATTAATGGGCATAGAAAGGAAAAGTAAGTCTCCACATACTTGAAGGTAGAAATGGGTAGATAGTTGCAAGCTTGATGTGAAAGAGAACAAGCAACTTAAGAGGTGATGTGTGAATCATATTTATGTGCCAAGAATAGGAGTGCATGGGATGTTTTAGATGTGACTTAGCCACTAGTCTAAAAGTAATCAAATAAATAAATCCACTTATGATATCAAAGTTCACATTGGAAGTGGGATACCAATGTAGAGAAATTAGAGATAGAATAATGAAGGTTCTTTCACTTGAAAAGTGCCACTAAATGAAAATAGACTTCCATTCAGAATGGTATTGAGTGGGAAAAGTATGGATTTATAATTAATTGTTAAATGAAGAGAAGAAACCAAAATTGGGAAATCCAATGAACAACTAGAAGTAATAGTAGGGATGTAGGAGTATGGGTAAGTTGACTCAAGGATGTTGTGGTAGTAGAGTGATAGAATGTTCTGAGCTACCTCATTCCAAGGTTCTTGAATGTTTCATAAGGGTAAATTTTGGATATGACTTCCTAAGAGAGGTTGCTATAAATAAAACACATTGGTTGGATTGCATAATGGACATGTTGAACTTTGTTGGAAAGTGTTCAGAACAAGAAACAATAGTGCAAATGAGCAAAATGGGAGCACACAAGGCAACAAGGATATGAAGAAATTTAAGGAAAACCAACTACAAAATAAATAAATAAGTGAATCGAAACATAAATGCACTTGAGTTCATGATTCATACAATGAAGTTATATGCATTAGTAGGCATGCTAAAAGTGAATTCTTGGTGCATATGGATGTGCATTTGTGCATATGTACATTATTGGATATGCATATGGAATGCTTGTGGTCTTAGAATAGTATGTTATTATGCAATCATGATTTTATGACAATTGAGTATGACTAATGATGGATTATGTATTTAGGAAAAGTGATATAGCATGCTTAAAGAGGTGGGTGTTGTTGCTACATATGAATTCCTTCCATGTGAATACCCATGAGGGTGGTAGGAATGGTAATCAAAAGGATGGAAGAGGGAGTCTCAGAGCTTCTACAAATACCAGTTGATCAGATAGCATCAAGTAGGTTGATAAAAACCATGCAAGTATGCATTTAGCTTCTTCTGATGCATAAAATATTCAAGGGAATTGAGGTAAGAATTACCTCAGTTAAATTTCCAATATTTAAATTGATATGTAATGGTTGAAGGTCTAGAGCATGTAAATGTTGTTTATGCTAGAATGCATTTAGATAAAATGTTAGTTGCATATTGTGTTATGATTAGTTATGGGATTATAACCAGGTCAAGTCAAGATACATACTCTTGCTACAACAATGAATAACCATATATCTAGTCATGTGTGAGACCATGATATGGTTGGATATGGAAGGGGTATAGTGCTATGCGAGTGTTTAACGGTTTCCCCTTATATAGTTGATGTTTGGACTGCAACCTCTTTGTTGACACTGAAGAACACTTAGGAATTATATTCCTTGTGTTGTGTATGGGTTGAAGAGGAGCGTATCCAAATATTTGGGTGATATTGGGAAGAGTTTGGATGATGTGTTGAGGCGTTGGCCAGACCTTCCAACTCACCATGGTGGAGTTCATGACATAGTTATGTGGTATTATATAGTCAATGTAGGGATGCATTGTCTAGATGTGACCATGGGTATTGGCACATTGATTGGTATTTTATTGGTAATTGTTTGTGGTATTATGAAAAACATGTGGTAATGAAAACACATAACAATGGATAACCGCATTATATTTAATATGAATATTAGTTTAAGGCGATTGAATTGTTGTTGTTAGAATTCTGAGATCACTTTTTGGAGCTGTTGAAAATATTAAAAGTGGTATTAAAGGAATTATTGAATGCATTTTGGTGAATGCATGTATATATGATATAGAAATGATTATGCTAACAGTGAAAATGATCCGAGTAGGGAAAATTCATGAATTTCATAACACTCTTGGAGTTGTTAGATAATGCAACAAGAAGTTTGTAGGTTAGAGTGGTTACATAATGGTGAATTACAGAAAATCTTTGTTGAGAGAACCGAGTAATAAAAATATTGATGGCTAGAAGATAGAAAAGATTGATTGATAATAAATGTGTAGAGGATTGTGGGTTCATTCTAGTTAGTAGTTGGATTAATGGAAGTGATTGACTTGGTGTTGTAATCAATTATGATATCACTTTGTGAATTTTTTTAATTGTTCCCATGAAAATATATATTGTACATGAGATATTGATAGTTTGTTTGGTTGAGTGAAGGTTGAGGAAAATTGCAAGTGGAATGGTCTTGGATATGGAAATAATTTAATCCCATAAGGAAGATTGGTCTCTATTGTGGAAAGAGATAAACATTGTGAAAGGAAGACCGTGCCTATAAATCTAATTTTTCCTATATTAAAAAATTTTGGAAATTGGAATTTAAAAATTACTGACAATTTGTTTGGCTACATGAAAGATTGAGGAAATTACAGCAAGAATGGTCTTGGATATGTCAAGGATGTAAGCCCATACATAAGACCAATTTTTTTTTCTACAATATCCAAGCATTATGAACAAAATCTTCATGCCTGGGGAATTTTATTTCTTGTATATAAACAGATTTGAGAAATTAAAAATTGTTATGATATGCTAACTATTGGGTTGGTTTATTGAAGGTTGAAGAAAATGAAAGCATAGTGGTCTCAAGTATGGCACTATTGTAAGCCATGATAAATATTGATGTCTACTGCTATAAGAGACAAATGAATTATAAGCAGGAAGCTCATGCTTGGAAAAAAATCGTTTTCCTATATAAAACAAATTTGACATTTATGATTGAAAATTGTTATAATGATGTCTCATGATGACCATATGTGTATAATAAAGATGAGATGTTGGATATGGAAGTTGGAATCTAGGGAAAAAGAGCACTAGAATGAAATTGAGATCAACGATGAAGGCATAGAATGAAGAAAGTCCAATGGACTTGTTGCAGCTGGAAAGGGGTTGGAGTTCCTAGGAAATATAATACTTATGTATACATTAATAAAAATACATTGTTCTCTGCAAGACAGAAAAGGACAAGCGATAGGAGGCTATGATTCCATGAGAGAGGGGGGCTTAAGGGGATAAATATTTTTATTATATTTAGTTTGGCCATATTGGATTTAATTGAGAAAATTGATTACATGAGCTTCTTGTAGTGGAGGCCATGTGGTTCTTGATTTCATGTAATTATATAAACATCCATTGTGGATTGTTTTGGGGATTCTTCTCCATTTACTCTTACACTATTTCCTCGATATTATTCTCCATTCACTCTTGCTAATTTGTGTCCTATTGATATGAGAATGGAAATGAATGGATGGAAGAGGAGAGCCATTGTTGGATGGTTGTAACAAATTATTGATCATTCTAGGAGGGAATGGATTCATGTGTGCATGATATTGATGGTATTTCAGAAAGAATTGTCCACAGCTGAGAATCCTTGGAATGCCCAACAAGGAGATTTCCTAACCAGTAGCATTGGAGCCCTAGAGAGAAATGGAAGAACATGAGGGATTGCATGGCAGAGAAAGGGGTTCATTTATTTGGGTTGTGCGGGCTGAAGGGGAAAGAGAGATGGAAATTAGGATTGTTGTGTGGTTGGGAAAACCTAAGAGCTAGTTAGCCATTTGTTGTGTGTTTTAGATTTGGCCTAAGACCCGTCCTTCTGGATTCATATCCCTAGATTAGGGGTGACCTATTTTTGAGAATTGGAACAACAATGTCTATGGTTGGGAGGAATGTCCTTGGTCTACATCCAGTTGGTGATGGTTTAATTAAAGATAAGTTCTCTTGTGTTTTCTGCATGATTTATATTTTGTTGTGTATATTTACCTATGAGATGTATTTTCGTGTGCATGCTTGTTGGTTATTGTTGTGCACGGCACGTTACCCCTTTTTTGGATGGTTGAGCATGAATATTGGTTATTGAAAGTGTGGTTATTGCATTTTTTCATGTTTATTTTTAAATTAAATGTTATCATAATTCAAAGTTTGTTTCCATGTGTGTTTTAAATTAGTTTTGTCAGCCTGTGGGTGGTTGGGTATATTACAAAACTCAACCAATTTAAGTGATGAAAATTATGTTGCATTATCAAATACAAGAGAGTTAGGCACTCCAAACCTAGTTATGATGTATTATTCAAGAAACTTCATTACCACTTCATCATTTACTTTGGTTAGTTGTATTGCTTTAGTCTAGCGTGTAAAGTAATCAGTAGCGGTTAGGATATACCTATGTTTCTTGGACGAATGATGATTAATATCACCAATAACTACTATCCCCATTGTTCAAAGGGATATTCAACAACTACAGGTTGACGCGGGACATCTTCTCTACTCTCTCTTCCAGTTGATTTTTGGCAAGTGTCCTAGCTGTGAGAATAGGCATGACCATCCTTGAACAATGTTGGTCAGTAGTACCTGACTCTTAATATTTTTCGCGTTGTTGTGTCTCCTAAGAAATGGCCTCTAGATGGTCCATTGTGTAGGTCTTTAAGGAATTTATCACCATCTTTATTTTCAAGACAACGTAGTAGGACCTCGTCGTATTTTTTTTTGAATAGGATGTCGTGGACCAACAAATACTATGTTTATTTCATCCTAAGAGCTCTCTTTTGTTTGGCATTGAGATGGTCTAGAGTTTTCCCATGTTGAAGATAGTACTTGAGGTCATTGTAATATGAATTATGAACAAATGGAACATATGGAACTTGTTGTGTGTAGAGGGTTGGATCCTCTTTCCATTTGTCTTCTTCTTGATTTTCAACATTTGTGATCCTAGTTGCCAACTTACAAAGACATTGACCTTTGAAAATGTTTGTTGGTTTAAATTTGAGGTCATACACTTCTAAGGTATTCATCCAATTACCTCATCTCTCACCCATCTCTATCTATACAATGAGAGATCTAACATCTAGGTGAGGAACGATCACTTTGGTATGATTCTTAAAAATATATAGCTTGAACTGTTTGATGGATTTGTGGATATCAAAAGCTTTATTTTCCATCGATGGGTAATTTAGTTCAGCAAACTGTAATCCATTTCTCATGAATGTGACGGGAAACTCATTCCCTTTCTCATCCTTTTATGCGAGCACTTTCATAAGAGAATGGTTAGATGAAAAGGTGTACAACAATATTTCTCAAAGGCCTCATTTTCAACAGGTGTCCATTTAAACTACACATATTTCTTTATCATCCATGAAGAGGCTTCAAGGTTTCACAAAAATATGGAACACACCTTCTTACGAAATTTATCTTGGCGAAAAAGGACTGCATGGAATTTTTATTATGAGGTGGTGGGATTTTCATGATATCTTTAGTTCTTTCTAGGTCCACTGCAATATGATCTTTAGAAATGGAATTCCCCAACAAAATGCCTTCTGAAACAAAAAAATATGGCCTTCTTGGGATTTAAAGATATGCCATATTTCTTGCATCTTTTGAATATTTTTTTCAGGTGTTTTGGGTGATCAACACTTCGTTTTGAATAGATTGTGACATCGTCAAGATAGATCACAACACTTTGAACGATTAGACCTTTGAAAGCAATATCCATAACTCTTTGAAAGGTAGACCCTATCTTAATTAAACCAAAGGGAATTTTGCAATATGAATATGCCCCCCATTTTGTTTTGAAGGTAGTCTTTAATCAGTCAAGTTCTTCTACAAGTACCTAATTATAACTTGAAAACTCATCCAATAAAGAGAACATTTTGGGACCTGAGACTAGTTGCAAGATTTGTTCCATAGGGGGAACTGGATACTTGTCTTTAATGGAGACTCGATTCATATTCTGAAAATCTATGCATATTTTGATTTCCCCGAATATTTTCTGATAGGAACCAAATTTGACACCCAGGTTGAGTGACGAACCCTGAATATGATCCAGACGTCTAGCAACTTCTCTAATTCTTTCTAAATGAGTGGTTCAAGTGTCGAATGTATTTTCCTCAACTTTTGTTGAAATGACCTGACAGGTTCTTCGATTGGAATCACATGTTGAATGATACGTGTGTCATAAGTATTCAAATCTTCACATGTCCAAGTAAATACGTCACAATAATTTTTTAATGGTTGGGTAAATGTATGATTTTGTTCCTATGAACAACAAGTACCTAGATTGATGTACTTAGATTTCTCAAGGTTACCTATATTCAATAGGAAATGAATCATGGTAGAGTTTTTTGTATTTGGGTTCATCGTTTTTTGAACTTATTTTGAAGATCGAACAACTTTTCCAGGTGATAGTACATTTATTGGGATGCAATTTGTTTTCACTTTATTTTCTTAATATTGGTAATTATGAAGGTCTTTTTCATCAACTTCATCATCTATAACTGAGTCTTGGAAGATATCTGAATTTGTAAGCAAATTTATGATCTGAACATCATTATTGAATACCCTCCAATTCATGAAATTATCCGGTATCAAAGGCCTAGACATGATTTCGACAAAAAAAAACATCGTTAACAGGTGTATATCTAGAGGTTGCATTCGCCAAAATGTCTTCAGCGACATTTTGGAAACGAGGTATAGATTCGATATAAAAATATTCAAAAGAATAAAATAAATTCCATACATCTTGTTGATAACCCCTCAAATATGGAGACACGTAATGAATGGTATTTCTTACATGTCGAACAACTATTTCTGAAAAACCAAATACTCATAAGCATTTACCTCGAGGTCGATGGATTTTTTCAAACCTTGGACCAAGGATTTGTTGGATTACTGAGAGGGGGGGTGAATTAGTAATAACGTAATTATAATCATTTTTCTTCAAATGTTATATCAATGTAGAATTATTATCCAATAATGAGCAATAATAAATAAACAATCACACACATACATAGTACACCAATGTTTTACGTGGAAACCCAAATCGGGAGAAAACCACGGAATGCTTTTTCTTATATGTCTTGAAGAATTACATTCATTGGAAGCACCAACTTCCTTTGTTTTCTAGCTGGAACTGGAAGGAGGCTCCAACCCCCTAGTTTCTCAGGCTACAATCTGAGGGAAGCTCCAACTCCCCAAATCTTTGGCTACAACCAGAAGGAGGCTACAACCCCTAATGTTCTTCAACTACAACCGGAATGTGGCTACAACCACCTGTCCTTGCCCTGTCCTGCCACCCTAAAGTAGAAGTAGAATGATGGAACCACTATCAAACTATCACTGTGAGATATACCTATATAAACCTATACCAATAAATTTGAACCATGCATCAACCATGCATCAACCTGTACCATAAACAAGTGCATCAACCATGCACCAACCTGTA
>SNQJ01S0018891.1:121694-145734 GCA_010110895.2 Picea sitchensis
ATGAGGACTTTCACCATAAGGGGACCACTTTGGAGTTCATCCATATTTACTTCTTATCAACCATGAAAAAACAATAATGAGTCATATTTACATCAAACACTATTGGGTCCATTACCCAAACCTTTTTGCTATGGGTATTTCTTCAAGGGTTGACATCAATGACAACCAACCTTAATCAACAGGATTCATATTATGCGATATTATTGGTGCATTCAAATTCCAAACGATAGGATATGAGGGTTTTAAGTTGATGTGGTTCAATAAGAATACCTCTTTCCTTGGCTCGATGCTGAGATTTGGAACCATCAAAGAACATAGTCCAAATGTTAGTATGTACAAGTGGGTTAATTATAGAATATCCTAATTCTTTTAACACAATACAATCATTATCATCAGCATGACTACATGGAAGGAGTTCAGACTAGGTTTTTATTTGAATATCACATGGTTTTTCTTCATAACAACCAAGGTCAATCTCTAAGAAATAATTACCCAACACAGTATGATAAAAGTTGATAGGATAATTTTTACCTTCCAATTCCATTATCATGTGCTTCATGTGAGCCTCGTTGTCTACACGAATTTGGTTGGGTTTATCTTTGTAAGGGATCCATAAGTGGGATTAGTCAGTGGAAAAATAGCCTTGAATATTAGCTAACCAATCCCTTCGCAACAATAGACCATAACTTTCTAGGATATAAACAACAACATTGTCAATAACTTGATGCACCTTAGGGTTAGATGCAAGTCTAATCAAGACATCTTTAAGTTATCCTTTTACTTTAATATCTAACTTATTTAGTTGTATGATCCTAGTGGTGGTCAATTGTGGGATAGCAATTATTCTTTGGAAGATTGAATAGGGCATGATGTTAGAAGAAGCACCAGAGTCTGCTAAGAAATTATGCACATTGAAGTTAAAAATATCATATGTAAATAGAAAAGGAGAGATCTAGAACTTGGAATGTGCACCTATACTTGTTGAGTTTATGGAAGATTTGATTTCTACCTTGTGTATTTCCTTTTCTTCAGCAACATTAGCCATGTGTTTTAGTGCAGCGATGATCATCTTTCGAGGATTATTTGGGTTAAAAGCATCACAAAGAAAATCACGTTGTTGTGGTAGCGAGCAGATATCATACATAGAAATATTATCTTTAGTCTTCTTCAAATATTCTATAACATTGTAGTCTAAAGCATGTATCTTTGTTGTACTTGTTGTTGTGTTGGGTTGTGAACCATTGGGTTTGTTTTTAGGTATTGAATTTTTTGGCTTGTTACTGTTTGCAGTCGGGTTCGACGAACTTGGTTTTTTGTTGTTGGATTAAACATGTATAATAGATTTATTGTTGGCTTTTGTTGGGGTTGGGGTACTTGGTTTCAAAGTGGGAATAGGAGGAGTAATTTTTCTAAGAGGGTTGTTATCTTTCAAAGAGGATGAAGTGTTGGGAACTGGACCTTTGTTGCATAGGTTGTAGTCTCTATGAGAAAGTTTTACAACTAGAGTATCTTTTATAAAACAAAATCTTCAATCTACTCATCATCTGAGTCAATACACCAATATCATAGGAATATAGCAGATCTTGTGGGAGCTTCCTGATTAGTTTCTTCATTTTCCACTTCGTTGGGTTTTTCATCATTCAAATTGTGTTGGTCTAGAATTTGGTTGATAACCAAGGTCATGGAGTTGACTCATTGAGGGAAAGTTTTTTTTGGAGTGGTTCTGCTGGTGGTAAGAACAGAAGCTATCTTTGCCAAAACTATCCATATTTAGTGCAATTTGAGGGACTTCTGGTGGTTTGGGTGCGTTTTCATTCCTTTTCAAGAATGGGTGAAAATGTCTAATCTTGGAAGGTCCTTCACTCACACTCTTCTTAAGATCGACAATTTTGTTCGACGACTTTTTGACCAACTTGACTACATTGTCAAGATATTTTTCTTCTCTCGCGGGAGGTTTCATCAATAACAAAGGTTACTTTCCAGCTAACTTAATTTCTTCAGAGTATGAATAATTTTCGTAAGAGGAAAACTCATTTTCAATACCTTCGTCTTCTTAAAAATTATGAGCTAATGATTCTTTACCAACTTGTTTAACAAACATCCCTATGGAAGGAATCAGATCCGAAGTGTAATATCCAATGGCCAAGGATTCTATCGGTGCATTCTTGATGGAAAAAATATTTAGGACCATCGTAAAGTGTTGGTTTAATTCCTTCAATTTCTCCTTCTTTTCCATCTTTATGGCTCCTAACAATTTGTATAAGGTAGCGGTGGTTTTCCGCTCCCCAAATTTTTCAACAAAATACTTTTCAATGTCCTCCAACTAGTTATGGAATTAGGTAGCAGGTTAAAATACCATGTGGAGGATTTTCCTGCGAAGGTGTGAGTGAAAATTTTGCAGAGCACATCTTCATGGAGAACATTTAGGAGGTGGGTAGCTAAGAATAAGTTCTTAATATGATCCTGTGGAGAGCTAGGTCTGTCTAGGTCAAATTTTGGAAGGATCTTTTCTGGTTTTCTAGACATTTCATGCAAATGGTCTGCTAAATTCAGAGCTCCTTCAGACAACCATGGTGGAATAAGTACTCTCTGATCTTCACGTTCACCCATATAAATTTATGGGTTTTCACATACGAAGTTATGATCGGACTCAAAAGGAGTAGGATGGTTCTTATTCAAGGTCATGGGTACTTCTTGGAAAACAGTTTCAATCAGATCTTCTATAGATTCAACAGGAATATTGGTTCGATTACTAGGTCATCTTGGCGAAGTAGTTCCCCTCATCGGGAGTTCTCTAGATGTTGGTATCTTTCCAAGCAACTTGGCGTATGTGCAAGTAATACGGAAAGTTTCACTAAACTCTTCATAGGGTACAACAAACCAAGTTTCTGGTTGATTTTTGGGACTACTAGTAGCACTCCTGAATGTGAGGTTTATGTCTTCAAAGGTAATGTCCTATTCATAAAGGATATGAGAGAATATGTTGGATAGGGATATTTTCATAGGACTGATCGTGCATGTGTAATGCATTTATGTAACCCATACAATTCCAGGCCCTCGTGTACACCAAAGTCATTGACACGAAGTATGTCGATGGGTGTCGGAGGAGAAGATGGGAACTCCTCTAATTTGACCAGGGAAGTTTGTAAGAACTCATCTGGTTAAACCATAGGAGTTTGTATGAAGTTGTGCAGTGGTCAAATAAGAGTTTAGAATGATTTTAAGGGAAGAACATAGTTACCTAATTAATGAAAATTGTGACCTCAAAACAAGAACTCTATCCCTTAAAACCCATATTTTTGCATAAAAAACATGAAAATCAACCCCCAAATCAAGAAGTGGTGCTACTGGTAGCACCGTTTTTTCTAACAGGGTCAAAATTACAACATTTTTCAAGCATGGCCTTCAAAACTCATATAGTAGCTCAGAAAAAACTTAAAATCAACACCCAAATCAAAACGTGGTGCTACTGGTAGCACCATTTTCTCTAATGGGGTCAAAATTACAACATTTTTCAAGCATAGCCTTCAAAACTCATATAGTAGCTTAGAAAAACCTTAAAATTGACACCTAAATAAAAAAATGATGTTACCTAAAGAAAATTATTTCTTTAAAGGTTAAAATTATACTTAATCATGACCTGATTGGAACTGTGGCCTTGACAACAGATCCCTATGCAAATAAAAAACCCAAAAATGGATCATAAATGGTCACTTGAAATTTTATTTACTAACTTCTTATTTTTTTAAATTTACATTAAAAAATAAATAAAGAGAAAGGATAAATTATTTGCAAAAAAAAATAAAAAATGAAGAAGAAAACACATTTAAAAAATATATTCAAAACCTAAATTTAAAAAAAATGGTGGAAAAAAAATGAAAAAAATTTAAAATATCCTTAGAAAACAATAATTTAAAAAAAAAATGGTAAAATATTATAATAAAAAAAACCCTTCAAAACATTAAAAAAAAAAAATTTAACCCAAAAATTACTAAAAAAGAAACAAAAATTCAAAAAAGTTTAAAAAGAATACCAAAAAAAATATTAAATCATAAGCTAAATATTTATATTAAAAAACTTAAACACATAAAACTGAAATATGAATTCTTCCTCTAGGATCACTTCTTCTTCATCTTTCGAATGATTATCATCTTGAGTTTGCATTCCCATAAATAGAAGCTCTGGCTCCTCTTCTTCACTTTCTTCGGTTGAGCTAGTGTCTTCTTTGGTTAAGAAAGTTGTCTTCTTGTTGTAGAACTTCCTTTTATCTTTGGTTTTGTTTTTATTCTAATCTTTGAAGGTTTTTTCATCATCACTTTCCTTCTTCTTAGAATAGGGACACTTATTGGCAAAGTGTCCAATTTTTCCACAGTTGAAACATATTAGAGGAATATTTCCTTTGTATTTCCTAATCCCTCTCTTGAGTTTCTTCATGAAGTTAGAAATTTCTTCATCAGATATATCTGATAACTCTTCATTGGTATTTTTCTCCTGCTTCTTCTTTGTTTCAGATGCCTTAAAGTTTGTTTCTCCTTTTGATAGTTTTTCGTTATGTGTTCTCATCTCATATGTTGTAAGAATTCCATGGAGCTAATCTACTGTGAGTTTGTCAAGTTCTGGTATATCTTCAATTGTGGAAATATTGGCATCATATCTCATAGGTAATGACCTTATGATATTTTGTACAATAGGGTTATCTGTAAGTTCTTCTCATGTTTCTCTGATTGAGTTAACTAACTCATCTACCCTATGAAGGTATTCAGCAATGTTCTATTCTTCCTTAATCTTCAAATTTTCAAATTGAGCTTTGTAGGTTTGTAGTTTGGCCTCCTTGACTTTGATATTTCCTCATATACAACCTCCAGTTTGTCCCATATCTCATTAGCTAACTTACAATGCATTAAATTCAAAAATATAGGATTTGTTAATCTTCCTAGAATGACATTGATTTCTCTTGAGTTGTCATTGCAAATCTTATTTCTTGTAGTATATGTGGGTGGAGTAGCTGGTGCAGTGTAACCATCTACAACAGATTTCCAAACATCAAAACCAAGAGCCAATAGGTAGTTTTTCATTCTTATTTTCCAAAGAGCATAATAACCTTCTTTAAACAATGATGCTTTGTTGGAAGACACTCCCTCTTGTCGATCCATTTCTTCCAGGATCTACCTTCCAGTTATTAGACTGCGTTGAAGGTACTTTCTCTGATACCAAGTGTTGGAAATACTAAAGGGGGGGGTGAATCAGTATTAAATTTTTAAACAATTAGTAATTACTTTGTTATTTTATTAATCATCACAATAGATCATTAATGGACTTGTATTTAAAATCAATTATATAAATATAATTAAAAAAAATTACAAGGCTTTATAAAGAATATTATGAGATTGTGAAGCACATCAATCCTCTTTAGAGCACCAACTCTTGGAGACACAAATCCCCTTATTCAGGGCACCAACCCTAGGAAGCACCAACTCCTTTGTTTCAGGGCACCAACCATAGGAATCACCAACTCCCTTGTGTTGGCACTAGGCCAAAGGGGAAAGAACAACGATCGGGGGAAAGAAAATGTGCAGAAAACTGAAGTAACAAATGGCAAAAGAACAACACATGTGAATGCAAGAAAGCATGCACAAAGGAAAGCGACAGCTAGAGGAAGAACAACACGCACATGGGAGAAAGTACTAACATAAGAAGGGTTAGGTTTTTGGTAATATTTTGTAAAAATATAAAGAGCCTGAAATGTATAAATATAGATATGAAAGTATCATATAGGGATGGTTGTTGTTATTATTGTTGTTGTTGAGGATTAGGCTTTGTTGTTATTTTAGTTCTATGAACTGATTTTGTAAGTTGTTGAGAAAAGAAGATACAAGGGAAGGTATATCTAAGGATTAGACCGCAGGCTGTAGAGCCTGGTGCGATCTAGTTCGCCTCACATAGATCTTACCCAGTTTTGTGGAGAATTGTAAGCGCATGGCACCAGGAATACAAAATTTCCATAATAAAAGAGCCAAGAGCCAAATCTTTGTGGACATAGACAAGGAGGGGGTGAACCATGGTAATACTCATGTAATATGTTGAATGTATGCATGTCTCTTCTTTCTTTCAGCAATTAATGGGTAAGATTGATGAATGAGTTAGCACATTATTATGATTTTGTTTATGCTTTGTTGGAATTAAACTATGAAATATACATATGCAAGTTCAAGGGATAAGTAGTTTACCTTATAGCTCATGGTACCTGGATTTAGTCAAGAAACCCCTATCCCCTACTCTATCCAAGGCTGTAAACACCTGAGTCTTACAGTCACCCATTTAAATCCATCTCGGGTGAGACTGTGCAATACCTTCCGGGTGTTGTGTTGCCTTCTGGTTTACCAGGAGGGTCGCTAGTTTTAGAGGCCTTTTTGGAACCCCGAATGACATGAACCCTATGTCAATAACTCAGAAAAACCAAGAAGGGAAATAGTAACCAACAAATGGTTATGTTTTCGTGTTAAGAGAAACAAGAGAGGACTCAGTAGATGAGATATAATGAATAAGAACCGAAGGAGTGGAACATAAGAGCAATGAGCCATTAGAAGGGAATGTTGAGACCTTGGAACCCCACGAGAGAAGAAATCAAGGGTTGGCTGAGAACTAAAGAGATAGAGTTTTCACAAAAAGACAATAGAAACCCCAAGATCACACCGTGTAAATACCTGGATAAATACATATTTACAGATTTACACGAAATATTTTTCTATGATTTTCCGCATCTACTACAGGAGTGGATCTTAAGGTTAAAGGATAACCATGTGACGAAGTAGATTCGAAAGCTAGATTGGACTCCAGTACATATCCAGCAGCTGCAACAGGTGGACAACAAATTCACCCGCACAGTCGAATTTTGGCTTAACAGTATTATGGCAGGCTTTATCATAGAAATTGCAGTAGACATAGCAAAGTCATACAGTGCAACTGAGCAAGAGTTCCTACGAGGACCTAGAGGAAGGTACATTCGATCCCTGTATACTTCTATCAAGATATTTCTATATAACAAATATGTAATGACAATACAATTAGACAGCTGGACTTCCCTATGTGCATGGGGGAAGGGGGGAAGCACTAACAAAGAGAGGAGGAATGGAAGGAGGGAAGGATAAATAGAAGGAGGAGGAGGAACCCTTGGACCCGATCTTGATGGATGATGACCAACTTAAGTGGATATTGGCGTCATCAAGAATGACGTGTAGTGGAGCACCTTACCATTATAAGGTGAATACCAAGAAGAGAGTCGTAACCGAGAGGGAGGGATTGGAAAGTGATGAGGAAGAGGTAGAGGATCTCCGGGCTATGGAGCAGATTGAGAAAATCCTACATGCCACTTATGAGAGGAAAACAAGAGGCCCAAGAACAAGAGGAGAAGGAAGCCATCCCTTTCATATTAATGTTAGTGTGGAACCCATAAACCCATGTGCGACCAATACACCAAAGAGAACACCACCGTTTAGAAAACCAAAGTTCGAAGGAAGTCCGACAGCAGAAAGTACATCTACACAAGGAGAAACAACTGGAGGATCCAGTTCAGGCAACCTTAGTCAAGTATCTACACTGCGTAGAGGAGGGAGTAGCTCAGAATTTGGAATGGCAGGACAGGATCCTACTATCAGATTACCATAGTTTCAAGGAGAAGAAACAAAAGACCCTGAGAAGCATCTGTTCATTTGAGAAAAGATATGGGAAGAAAAGTAGATCACTAATGAAGACACCAAACTCATGCAGCTAGCGATCATGCTAAGAGACCGAGCACTAGACTGGTACATGATTCTAGACACGAACAATGTTCTCGGAATGAAAAGGACACTAGACGACATTAAGAAACTATTGATAAATGATTTCCAGAAGCTGAGCTCATAGGATTAATACATGAATGAGATAATTCAAATAAGACAGAAACCAGGAGAATTGGTATGGGAGATTGATAAAAGATTCAAGTGATTAAAAGGAAAGTTAAAATACCTTATGACTGAGATGCAGCATCGACACCTGTTTGTCAACTCACTACTCCCACACTTAAAATATCCATTATGACAATAGAATTTTCAGATGCAGGCAGAGAATCTATAGGTAGCCTTGCAATTGGAAGAGAATCAGTACCACCAGATGGACCCATCTATCAAAGAACTGAAAGAGGATCTGAAGAACTTAACATTTCGGTTGAACCAGAATAAGAACAAGGACAAACGAGAAGTCGTTTGGTGCACTACCTACAGGACGGAAGGACACCATAAGAATGAATTCCCAACATTCGCACAGTATATGGCGACAGGGATTCCATACCCACTACCACAGGGAGAATTATGGTGTGAAATATGCAAGAAAATAGGTTGTGACCCTTACCACTGCACGATGATGCAAAAATACCAAACAGTCCCAAAGAACTCATATTGCACCTTTTTCAAGTCAGTTGACCATGACGACAAAGATTGCAGAACTATGGAGCTGATGTGGGAAAGAAAATCAAACACATACAGGGTATAGGCAGAAATGATAACTCGACAAGCAGCACCATAGTTCACTCAATCCCCAGCCCCATACAACACCGCACAATAGCATTATAATATTGTGTCACAGTCGTACAATAACGCACAGCCACGGTACAACCCAGCACAGCCCCAGTATAATGAGGGACCATAGTATAACACGCCGCAAGGTGATCATGAAACTTATAGAGGAGAAGGATGAGCTAGAGGAGGTTTTGGACACGATAGAGGACCAATCACATGTCACAATTTCCAGCAACCAGGACAATATGCAGAGGAGTGTCCACTACCACCAGGGACTTGTATGTATTGTCGTGCATTGGACCATGATATGGAGGAATGTCTGACATTACTTGTAAAGATACAGGAAAAAAGGAATCAAAATAACCAGAATGTTCATTGGATTTCAGTCGAAGCAAGGGATGACGGACGAAACATCAACATAGTCACTTGAGGAGGAACAAAAATAGGAAATGATGAAATTCGACAAGAACCAGCGCAGAACCAATGGGTAAACAAGAATACTAACCCCAAGAATCAGTTCGATGCATATAAGGAGAAGGATATATTTACAAAATCCCGACAAGAATTCCAGAAGGAGAACATTACGTCGATTGCACAACAGAGCAAGGAAGATCTGGAATATGAAATGCCACCATCATTGGACCATACCAACAGAATACAACCCAATGAACAAGTAAGTACTATCAAATATTTTTTGCAATCATGCATCAAAATGTTAAGTGATCCTTCATCTATCAAAATATTGCAAAACATCCTAGAAAAATGTAGCACCGAGATGGAACAGAAGCCAGAATTGAAAATTGTCAACCACCTACATACAAGAAGAAGAAAAAGTAGGGAATTTAGACTAAATTCTAACAATGGGGATTTCAATATGGGAGATGTTATACTAGATCTAGGATCTGAAGGGAATGTACTACCAAAAGCTACATAGAAATGCATGGGAGAACCTACACTGGGATACTCAATTGTTCAATTAAAGCTAGCAAATCAACATAGAGTCCTACCAATAGGTAGACTGAAAGGAGTGATGATAGATATGGATGGTGTGCACACTAAGGCATACTTTGAATTCATCGAAATAGTAGACGGCACACCACCTTACCCGACACTACTTGGTTTGGATTGGGTGTTCGAAAACTAGGCCATAATTAACTTAAAAACCAGAAAAATTACATTTGAGTCAGGGGACTACAGGGTCATAGCTCCACTCAACCCATCAAAAAGAGAGAGGTTCATAGAACCCACTTGTCTGGATTTAGAAGAGATCGTCCAATTGTACAGAACAACTGTGCACGATGCGAACTATATAAACCCAACTGCAGATGGGGAAATCAGTTGGCGGAGCATTACTTCATGTACAACAGACTCAAACACCGTGTTAGAAAACTAGCAGCAAAGACTACATGAAGTATCCATGAGAAGGTGTGCCAAAATAGACCACACAGTAAAGTGGATTGGCATAGAAATCAGAGAACCACCCAATTTTCATGGGCTAAAGGATTTGGAAACTTTCTTGACACAATATCAAGATGAAGTATTAGAAAACCAGATATTTCTAACACTGGATTTAGCACTAAAGGATACACCCGCAAGATGGTGGGGTGCACACAAAGAGACTATCACAGATTGGTACCAATGTAAGCGATTACTATGCATAAGGTTTGATGTAGAACAGACAGGTAACAAACAATAAAAATATGACGGACTAGGCACACCAACAGAACACTTGGAGGCATGTAAAACGTTGTGGAAAATGACACCACCAGAGGAATGGTATCACCAATTCATTCATACTTTAGAGGGCATACCATCGAAATGGTATACGGACCAGGAAATGCATAAAGGAGCTAAGATATGGGCGACACTCCAACAAAAATTTACCGTCACTTTCTCATTCGAGCATGAGAACCCCAACATAGACGTGGCCCTGAAATGAATCAAAAATGTCATATTCATTGAAGAACCAGAAGTAGAATCTATCACAGAGGTACAACAGAGGAATAAGCAGACCGTCAAGGATCTACTATCATGCTACCATGTACAGGAGGAAGCCCCAGATGAAGAAGATCCACGCGATATTCAGGTCGAAGAAGTCAAAGGCGAGAAAGATGTGGAAGGACCACCCTTAGAGTCAGAGGTCATCGTTGTGTCAATCAAGATAAAGAAAGTTAACATAGGGACCATCGAGCAGACCAAAATTTGTCAGCATTAGATATTACTGGGACGAAAAGATGCTAGAAAGAATCAAAGAATTGTTGCGCGAATACAACGACCTTTTTCCCACAACCTTTACATAGATGAAAGGAATAGTTGGAGAATTAGTAGAAATGAAGATACCATTCAGACCTGATGCGAGACCCATTAAACAATGACCATAAAGATTGAACCCCATATATAAACAGAAATTTAAAGACGAGATCGACAGGATGCTCGAGGTTGGCATCATTGAACCAGTCGAAGAATCAGAATGGATAAGCCTAATGGTAGTATAGAACACGAAACATGGAAGAGGGATCAGGATATGCGTCAACTTGAGGAAGTTGAATGATGCATGCCTACACGACCCATTCGCTGCACCATTCATGGACAAAGTACTCGAGAACGTAGGATGCCACGAAGCCTACTCATTCACTAATGGATTCTCAAGATATTATCAGATTAATATAGCACAGGAGGAAAGACACANACAAGACCACGTTCATGACAGAATGGGGATCTTATCAGTATACAGTCATGTCGTTCGGACTGAAGAATGCACCTGTGATATTTTCTAGAGTGGTCATCGCAACATTTAAGGAATTCATCCATCAATTCCTCGAAGTATACCTGGATGATTGGACGGTGTATAGCTTACTAAAAAACCATGTGGAAGTTTTACGACTGATGTTAGAACGATGTAGACAGTTCCAGATATCACTGAATATCAAAAAATGCATATTTGGAACACCATTTGGGATACTATTGGGACACATAGTATGAAAACATGATTTTCTAGTGGATCCGACCAAAATCGCAATCATTGTTAACCTACCAGCACCAAAAAAAGTCTTCCAACTAAGAGAAATGATAGGACAAACGGGATATTACAGGAAATTAATCAAAGGCTATGTGCAGATTATAGTGCCAATGGAAAAATTGTTAAGGAAGGATACAAAGTATCAATGGAACGACGAGTTCCAACATGGTCTGGATACCCTGAAGGAGAAGATGGTCACCACACCAATATCGGTATTTCCATATTGGGAGAAGACATTCCATGTACATTTAGATGCATCAGCGATAACACTTGGAGCTATCTTAGCGGAACCAGGAGCAGAAGACTTGGATCACTCGATAGCAATCACAAGAAGAAAATTATCAGACTCAGAACAGAATTATAACATGACAGAAAGAGAAGGCCTATCTATGGTTTATGCACTACAGAAATACAGAAATTACCTATTGGGAAAACACTTTAAGATGTTTACAGATCACTCAGCCCTAAAATACCTAGTCAACAAGCCAGTGTTGGGGGGGAGAATCTGTCAATGGTTATTGCTATTTCAAGAATTCAACTTTGAGGTAATTGTTAAACAAGGAAAACTGAATGCAGGACCTGACCACCTATCGAGGGTCACAAATGGACAGGAACCAACGAATTTAGAAGACAACTTTCCAGATGCATAGCTATTCTTAGTACAGATTGTTGACGATTACTTCGTAGATATCATCTAGTACTTGAGCACAGGTACTACACTGCAAGAATATATCATTGCATAGAAGAAGAACCTGGTAGTCCGCGCAGCTGACTATCAATTGATCGCAAAACATCTATACAATATGGGTGCAGATAGCATCTTACGAAGATACGTACTAGACCACGAACGACCAAGAATTTTAATAGAAGCCTGCGAGGGAATAGAAGGAGGGCATTATGTAGGAAAAGCTACCACATAGAAGGTACTATGCGCAGGATTATGGTGGCCAACAATCCACAGAGACTCGAAAGGGTATTTTCAGCAATGTGATGTCTGTCAAAGGGTAGGCAAACCCAACAGAAGGGACGAGATGCCACTACGACCGCAAGTGACACTTTAGGCATTCAACAAATGGGCGATAAACTTTGTGGGACCCATTAACCCACCAGCCAAAAAAGAATGGGGGTGAGATATATTATCACCACGACGAAATACCTAACAAGATGGGTGAAAGCTGCACCAGTAAAATATTGCAGTGCAGAGACATCTGCACACTTTCTGTTTGAATAGGTAATTACTAGATTTGGGTGCCCAAGAATTTTGATGAGCGACCAAGGAACGCACTTCATAAATAGCACCATCCGAGCAATGCTCAAAGAGTTTGAAGGTCATCACCAAAAAAGCACACTGTATCATCCACAGGAAAATGGCACGGTAGAAGCCTTCAAAAAAATTCTAGAGAATGCCTTGACAAAGATATGTAACGTCAATAGGGACAATTAGGACCTCAAGGTACCAGCAGTGTTATGGGTGTATAGAACCACATGAAAAAAGATGACAGGCCACACACCATTCAAACTAGTCTATGGTTAAGAAGCAGTAGTGTCATTAGAATTTTTAATACCCAGTCTATGTGTCACAGCTATCACACACATGACAGAACGAGGCACGGTATAGGAAAGACTAAATTAGTTACTGTCGATGGAGGAAGACCGAATCTTGGTAGGATTCCACCAACAAGTACAGAAAGCAAGAGACAAATCTTGGCACGACCACCACATCAAGACAAAGACATTCAAGGAAGGAGATCTAGTATTTATATACGACAGTAAATTGTTGCAGCACCCAGGAAAGCTGAGAATGCATTGGCTAGGACCATACGAGGTAAAATCTGTCACAGATAGAGGAGTTGTATAGATAAGAGATCTAGCAAGAGTAGACTTCATAGGAATGATCAATGGGAGTTGACTGAAGCTGTACAAGGACGGTCGACCACCCACCACACAGTAAAAAAAAAAAAACATGAAGCCAACAAGGGAAATGATAACAGCCATATCGAAAAAGGAAACAAGTAGGAAAAGGAAAGTCGGCAAAAGCAGGCAGACAGGATAGCATGAGGCGAAGTTAAATAAAGGAAATAACGGATGGGATGTCACATTAAACGTGCCAACTGGAGATGGAAGAGTAGGCATAATGGAAAGTACAAAACCATCACGGATGCATTGAACCCATAGTTATGGTGTATTAATCGCATGATGGATGAAGCTTCATGACAAGCCCATACAACACACGAGCACAGAAGCAGTTAGTCTATTCACAAAAGGAGAATGGAAAAAGAGCAGCAATAGTTAGAATGAATAGAGTGAAACCACAGAGCTCACCGAAGCCATTCAAACGTACAAAACATTTGACAGACACCATTATGGCACCACTAAAGCTCGTAGAACCAGGCCAGACAGCCAGATCAACTAGGGTTCAGACTAGGTCACGAGGACCACTGGAAGAAAATGAGCAGTAGCCACCAGAGATCGTCAATATTGATGAAATCCCATCACCAGAGGAAATCCTAGTAGATTCCATACCAATACTACAGGAGATTTCACAACCACAAACAGAGGCCATGGAACAAGATACACCAGAAGTGGTGCATGAGCCTTAGAAAAAAGAAGAAGAAACCCACCAGGAAATACCACCGGAACATACTGAAGCAACCGTGGAAGTGAACGGAATGGAACAACATCTGGGAGAAGAGGAGCAACCAGAAAAGATGCAAGCACCTGGCTTAGGTCACCCAGCCGAGGAGACCGCTGGAACTACCTGGGTGTGGCCAGAGTGGATGATAGGGGAATAGCCAGGATTTGTTGGAACTTCGAGCCAGCCAACATGACAGGAGGATCGAGTTCAGATATTGATCTCACCTTGAAGGAAACCGGCTACAGAGATTGTGCTACCTCACATACCAAAGGGAGTACAGGTGGATCTACAATTATTGGTTCACGTTGGGAAGCTCAAGTATTCCGACCATGATGTAGCAGATGAAACCAAATATCCAGAGCTTGCACCACATGTCTTTATGCAAAAAATAGTCTTGAACCAACTCGGTTAAACCATCACTCAGCCACACCAGTGGGCAATTGGACTAGAAAGAACAGGAATTCTAGGATTTTTGAAGATACCACACTTTGGCAGAGGCCAATATGCGTCGGCATGTATCAAGCAATTGTTAGTAGTTATGCATGGAGGGGATGTATTATTGGACAAACCCGTCTCCATAACTGTCGAACTTATCACGTAGATAACATGCCTACCCACTTGGGGTATGGATCTCGCACTGATTATGGACGATAAGTCCAAGGAAAAAACATTGGAAAAAGAGATGAAGAAGAAATATGGCACTGACAGGGGAACAAAAGGCATTATAATCAAACAAATCAACAATGCCGCAACGCAATTTGGCGCAAATATCTTAGCCTGCAAAGTGCTAAGAAAATTTCACAAAGATGAAGTATCAGCAGGAGTCATTGTTGTTGCAACTTAGTGCGCAATAGGCACCTCCATGATTTGGGCACCATACCTATCAAACTTGTTCCAAGTAGAATGAAAAGATGCGCAGGATGCAGGTACAAAATTTCATTACTCATGGGTGATCACTCTCATAGCTTTCATGGGATGGCGAGAACCAGAACACGTCGTCTTTTGTACCACACCACATCCAGGAGGAGAAAGATATCGCGTCCTGAGATCCATGCCACTAGCCAAGCATAAGAGGGAGAATGGAATCTTATTCGAAGCTTACCTATGGGAGATATAGGAAGCCATCAGTTGAGCATGGATAATAACACTAGAGGTTGTCGCATGATACATGGGCATCGCTAAATTCTGGGCTAGGTGACAAGCCATGTCGATACAACCAAGGTAGGATCCAAATAAATAATGGCTACAGATGTGCTACTGCATCACTGAGGGATATATCGACATGATCATCAACGAATGGCTTGATGAATGGAGGATTCCAACCATACCCAAAGAATTACTGGGACAAACAATAGAAGGAGGGGTTGCGCAAGAGGAAACATAGACTCCACAAATCCTAGTACTCAAGAAATGAAGAACAGACCAAACCAAGTCGAATCAGGTAGATGATGGCTCAGAGAAGCCAGGGACCCAGAAGGGGAGGAAACAAACCACTCAGTCGACCAATGGACAACAGAAACCAGTTGAGGGAGCATAGGAAACTGCATCAAACCCCGTCACACAGGAACCAGAAGGAACTAAGAGACCAGCAGTACAATAAGAAGGTGCACACAAGAAAATGAAGGAACAACGACCACCATCAGACTACACAATCATGGAGGAGGATGGAGAGATGATTTCTAGAATGCTCCAATACTGCCTCATAGAGGATTTTGATCATGTCACGCACCATAGGGATAAACTGCAGAAGGAACTGACAAAAATGGGACAGTTCCTTAAGAAATTTGGGGAAGCCCAGATCACGAGTAGCAGTAGAGGCATAGAGTCATCGATCACTTAGACCACATAAAGGGTGGAGGTAGAATAACGTGACCCAATTCTTCCGATACCACATGCACATTCCACGGTCTACATAAAGCCTAGCATGCTGCGAATGGATGAAATTGTGGGACAGACACCACTGAAGGATTTGGATCATATCCAATTGGTCTTGACATGGATGCCATCAAGAGAATTATATAAACTATGGGTTAGCATCGACCACGAGATGCAATCGTGAGAACATAAAAACTTAGTCGAGATACAGCAAGAAACAAAGAAGCGGGAAGCATTGGAAGAATTTTTTTGGAAACTTCCAACTACTGCGTAAGGAAATGAACTCCCAGTCGTAGAAAAGATTGACCAGATTGCACAGGCAATTGATGAATATCATAAGTTCGAGACTCTCTGCGGACAGATTAGACCGACAACTCCACCAGCAGTGAAGGAGAAAAGGAAGCAAGAAGCCGCAATGAAACTGCAGGAGCTAGAAAAACAGGTCAGCACGACAATCGACTTGTTGGATAAAGCAGCGCAACTTTGGAAGAGGATCCACAAGTCCAATACTGGGACAAGGAGGAGGTGAGGATCAATGCAACAATCCAAGAACTCAAGCAGTGACAGAAGACCATACCAATTCCAAAACAAGTCAAGGGAACACAAAATTTGAAGAAGATACAGGCAGAACGTATCACTGCACAAACACAAAAATAGGAACGTCAGGCTCAAACACAACCGTTGCAGGAATGGGTAGCAGAAGTACTTGCGCAGGTAGAAGAAGCCAAAAAATAGACAGCACAGACTCATCTAGAATGCACAAGACTAACGAGTGAGGAAGTAGGAGCTCAGACAGTTGACACCATCAAGGAGAAAGTTGTGCAGGCACTAACAAAAGCAGCAGAGTTGCAGGAACAATTCCAGATGATCACCAAGGAGATCGAGGAAGCACAGAGAAAATAGGTGACTCAGGACAAGTCACATGTCATTGTTGGGGGCCTGTTGGCACCAGGCCGAAGGGGAAAGAAGAATGATCATGGGAAAGAAAGCGGGCAGAAAACTGAAGTAACAACTTGCAAAAGAACAACACGTGTGCATGCAAGAAAGCATGCACAAAGGAAAGTGACGGCTGGAGGAAGAACAACACGTGCATGGGAGAAAGACCTAACATAAGAAGGGTTGGGGTTTTGATAATATTTTGTAAAAGGATGAAGAGCCCGAAATGTATAAATATAGATACGAAAGTATCATATAGGGATGGCTGTTGTTATTATTGTTGTTGTTGAGGGTTAGGCTTTGTTGTTATTTTAGTTGTATGAACCAATTTTGTAAGATATTGAGCAAAGAATATATGAGGGAAGTTATATCTGAGGATTAGACCGCAGGTTGTAGAGCCTGGTGCGATCTAGTTAGCCTCACATAGATGTTACCCAATTTTTTGGAGAATTGTAAGCGCGTGGCACCAGGAATACAGAACTTCCATAATAAAATAGCCAAGAGCCAAATCTTTGTGGATGTAGCCCAGGAGGGTGTGAACCACAGTAATACTCGTGTAATATGTTGAATGTATTAATCTTTCAGCAATTAATGGGTAATCTTGACGAACGAGTTAGCACATTATTATGAATCTATTTATACTCTACTGGAATTAAACTATGAAATATATGTATGCAACTTCAAGGGATAAGTAGTTTACCTTACAAATCACGGTACCTAGATTTAGTCAATAAACCCCTATCCCCTACTATGTCATAGGTTGTAAACGCCTGAGTTTTACAGTCACCCATTTAAATCTATCTCAGATGAGACTACGTAGTACCTTTTGGGTGTTGTGTTGCCTTCTGGTTTACCAGGAGGGACGATAGTTTTAAAGGCCTTGTTGGAACACCAAATGACATGAACCCTGGGTCAATAATTCAGACAACCCAAGAAGGGAAATAGTGACCAACACCTTGTCTTTAGGAAACCAACCCTAGGAAGCACCAAGTCCCTTGTTTTTCAAGGCACCAACTCTAGGAATCATCAACTCCCTTGTTTTCACACTTTACTTAGTAAAGGATATGAATCCTTTCTTTCTCCTCCCTTCCACCCTCACTGCACAAGTATATTTAGCTTTCCTTATTGGATTCTGCTTCTGCTCTTTATCTTTTGATTTGGACTGCAGAGCCAATTTATTCTTCATCATTCTTTATTTCTTATATAGTCTCCTAACTGGTGTGTGATTTGAAGGATTGTGTCTCTTTGTTTGAACCTTTGCACCTCTTAATTTAAATTAACAATAAACAATTGATTTTAAATTAAGAATACTTCAAATATTTTGTTGGTTTATATATCCCTTCATGCGTAAATAACCTTGAAGCAGCAATGAACTCATTTGGTGTCAATCTTTATCGAGTTACTCTACAGGCCATAAGTTGTTTACAAAAGATGAATTATTGTATGAGGCACTTCCTTCAATCCACTTGCCCTTGTGACCATGGGCTCAAAACCACGGGCTTATCCATTTCAAACGTTGTTCTGTTTAGCGCTTTTCTTCTTCTTCCCCTATTCTTCTACATGGGACCATATTCAAATGTTCGAGGGATTATTTACTTCTACCCCCTTTAGCTTCTTTACCCTATCACGTGACTGATGCTAGAACCAGGTTCTTTGGTACTTCGTCCTTCGAGACTTTCAACCTTTGCAATATTTTGATCCTCCCAGAGTAAATTTTGTCGGAGTGTGTATCAACACTTCCCTTCTTAATAACCTTCACATGTCTAGGAGCTAGGAATGTGGGCTTAGGAGAACAATAGCTCTCTCTTTCCGGGTATTCAACTATTCATGACTTTGGGACTCTGGGTTACTTGAACTCAGAAGTAGTTCAATCCCTCCAGAGGTTTACCTACCGGATAAGTCATAAAGTTGTGGTGACCACTTGTTGTCAGTTTTTGAGTACTCCTTATGCTATCCTTCCATTGTACTCAATCGAATGATCAAGAATGCTCCTGGAGTAGATCAATGTTTAACGTTAATTCACTACTTCTCCCTTTGGAGATTTTAGTTGTTTGGGATTCCTTGTAATCCTGGAGTTATCAGTGACGGGCTGACTATTCCTTCCCCTGTACGATCAGATGATCAAGAAATATTACGAAGGCTCTTAGATCAATGGCCAAATGTTAATTCATGACTTTATCCTTTGGCGCTTCAAGTAGTTTCATTGGTAGGAGAAGTTGGTTATCCTCGGAGGTTGTAATCCCAGACTGGCATGGCATGTTGATGTCACCTATGATGAAGTGGACCTGTAGTGGGTGTGCCACATATCACCCTGATTTGTGACTTTCACACACCTTATGTGCCATATGTATTTTGACACTTTTCATCATCTGATTGGGCCATGTTTCCTTTCTAACTAGGATTTTGAAATTTTGTTACTTTGTAGCTTTGAGAGTTTTGGCACTTTTATACCATCCTTCGATCATTGTAGAAGTGTCGAATAGATATATCACTGTATATCTTTCCTTGTCTTGATCAGATGACCTTTGTTTACTCTGGGACTTTGTTTCGAGATAGGATAAGTCCCGGAACAAGATTACACTAAAGAACCAATGTATCATTTTCCCATGATTGATGATCTGCTGGACCAGCTGCAACATGTCAAGTAATTCACTAAATTGGATTTGAAATTAGGATATCACTAGGTATAAGTCAAAGAAGAATATACTTGGAATAGTTCCTTCAAGACAAGAAAAGGGTTTTTAGGAGTGGTTGGTTATGTCATTCAATGTATGCAACACACCAGCTACATTTATGAGAATAATGAATGGTGTGTTATTCCCTTATCTAGATTCGTTTGTTATTGTCTATTTCGATGATATATTGGTTTATAGTGTTATCTGGGAAGAACGCATCTCACATCTTATGTATGTGTTAGAGACCCTAAAGAAGCACTAGTTGTTGGCCAATCTAAAAAAATGTGAGTTTTCTTAGTAGTCTTTGGTGTATCTAGGGTATGTTATCGGTGGAGGCAAGCTCAAGATATATCCTGCCAAAATGGAGGCCATCATGAAATGGCTAGTTTATACAATTGTCACTGAAGTTAGGAGATTTGTTGGGGAAGCATAGTACTTGAAAAAGTTCATAGCTTCGTTTTTAGTAGTAGTTGCACCACTCCATGCCATAACAATGAGTGGTAATGGTTTCTAGTGGGGAAAGAATCAACAAAAGTATTTCGATGAGCTAAAAACAAAGATCATTCAAGCACCATTCTTTGCACTAGAAAACTTGCAGAAACCCTTCGAAGTGGAGATGGATGCAAGTGGGTATTCCATGGGAGTAGTCCTAATGCAGGGAGGAAAGCCTATATGTTATCATTCTGAAGTATTTCATGGGGAGGTCCTCAACTACCCTACCTATGATAAGGAAATATATGCCTTGGTGCAAGTTGTCAAAAAGAAGAAGCACTATCTAATGGGAAAGGAGACCATCATCCACACATTTCACCAACCGCTCCAATATTTGCAAGCTCAGAGTAAGTTACAACAAACCAGGCACTATAAATGGATGGGGTTCCTACAACAATTTCATTTGGCCATAAAGTATAATAAGGGTAGCATAAACAAGTTGGAAGACATGCTTTCACGATCACCCACATCCAAGATTACATCTTTAGGAACTCTGATGCACATGGATATTTTTACCCATGATGCATACAGAGAGGCATGCATAGAAGATGAGCACTTCAAGGAGGTATTTTAGAAACTACAGGGACAAATTCATATAAAATAAGGTGATAGCAAGGTTGACTATCATTTCCGGAATGATCTACTCTAAAAGCTTGAAAAGATTTGAGTTCCTAAAGGTGAACGATTGCAACTTGTCAGAGAGGCTCACACCTCCAAGGTTGCAGAACATTTTGGTGTTCGGAAGATAGTTTCCAACTCATAGAGGTATGTGTACTAGCATAGAATGCAAGAATATGTAGCATGGTATATTAGAGGATGTATACTTTGTTGTACCAGCAAGCCCATCACAGGAAGCAAGGTCTATACCATCCCTTACCTATACCCACTCGACCTTGGGAAATAATTTCCATGGATTTTGTGGGAGTGTTACCAACAACGAGGAAATGACATGACTATCTATTTGTGGTAGCTGATAGGTTCAACAAGATGTGCATTCTCATGCCTTTTAAAAAGACCATTAGCGGACAAGAAGCAACAAACAATTTCTTTGAATGAGTCTGAGTGCACTTTGGGATAATGAGCATCATCTCAAGAAGGGATACCATATTTCTCAGTGCATTTTGGACTACATTATGGGAGAATATGGGCACTAAGTGTAACAACCCTAGTTAAATAATTCTTAAAGGTTTATTAAGTTTAATCAACTGTCCTAATGTATATTAGTTAAATAATGATTATTTATTAATAATATTAATTAATGTTTAATGTATATTAATTAACTAATTAATTAATTAATTAACTCGTTAAATGTTTGGGTAACGAATTAAAGTTTAATAAATTTTAATTTATTAAAAGAAAACTTAACGTATTGAAGGATGGTTAGCATTGAATGGAGGGATAAGGTGGTTGGCATTGCATGGAGAGGCGGTGAATGGATGGGAAGATATGAGGGGGAAAAGACATTCGAGAGGGCACTTTTGATTTTGGGGGGGCAGGGAGAATTTATGGAGATCGGGAGATTGTATTAGGGCATTTTTCCAGGGGAAGGATTGAGAAAACTGTATCTTTTGGTTTTTGGCTTGGGGAAGTTGTTCGACTGTTATAGGGGAGCATCAATTGCTGGGAGTTTTGGGCTCGAGGGCTAGGAAGACTTATGGAATCCTGGAGCTAGGGAGCCGGATAGGCTCTGTTCCTAGCTGGCTAGGAGGAAAGATTCAGTTTTGGGTAGGGTTTGGGCAGAGAAGCTTGGTCAGAGTTTGGGCAGAGCAGCGAGGACAGACGGAGTTGGGGAAACAATATCACTGAGAGGTATTTATGTTCATTATCGTTATGATGATTCACTATTTTAATATGTTGTATATATTTTTTATATATATGATTTTTATATCATGTTGCTCATTTATAAATTGTTGAACCGTGAACTAATAGTTTGTTAGTTTGTTGAATATAAAACGGTAAAGAATTTATAAATATCAATGTTATGTATTAATTAATTAAATAAATTTTAGGTTCTATTGGACAAGACCTTACACATGGTATTAGAGCCCTAGTTTAAAATCCGGGGCCAAGGACCTACCCACCTACTCAGAATTAACCCAGAAATGACCCACTAAATAAAACTACTTAAGAAATTGAAATCCCGATTAGGAGAGAGTATAGAAAAAAAATATATCTAGCTTGTATAGCATGTTCCAGCCTCTTGTTTAGCCTGTTGTTTTTATTGTAGAACTACCTGCTAAAAAATAAAAATAAAAAAAATCACCTACACAAGAGACAGAGAAAAGAAATAAATATCAGTTTTTTTTTTAATACTGAGATGTATGTAACCAAAAAAGTAATAAATATAAGTTTAAAAAAAAATACTAAGATGTAAACTAGAGCAATATGATAAAAAAAAAAGAAAAAAAAAAATTAGAATACATTGATAAATAATAAATAATAGGGATACCTATAGATTTGGCCGAAATTAGTGCAGAATGTATGTGTGGGGAGAATATATTCGCTAATATTATACCTTCTTTAAAACAATTCTGGAAATGCAATTTTTTTTTTTTCTCATTTATTTTCTTTCTTTACAGTGCATTGGCCTCTCAAAATTCTGCACTATTTATAACCAGATAAATCTATGATTAGAATCAAGATTCTCCGACTCAATAAATTTCAGTAGAAAGCATCTACTTCATTGTGTGTGGTCGGTGTTAGGTATGAGCGATATGAATAGTTTGGTAGGTTGGGCATAATAGTCTTACCATTATCAAAACCCATTGTGCCATACACAATGGGCAGTCACCGCTTATCTCAAAAGGCTTAGCTCCAGCCCCACGCGACTTGGAACCACAACACGCAAGCCTACACATAAACCACACATCAGAGTTAAACAAAAAAAATTAGGTAGGTATAATCTCAAAGAAATGAAGAAAATTCCACGAGCTATTGAGACGGGAACCTAACACAACAACACAACACAAGTTAGCACCAATTACCAAGGCACCAAAGACCCAGCACACAAGAACTTACACCCACACGTGTTAACAACAACACAAGTCAAGCCAAAGCTAGCACCCAAGCTCAGGGCACGGAGCCACCAGCTTGTTGTTTATCAACACCTGCCACGGGTTACACAATGCAGGCCAATCGATACCGAGCGCCTGAGCACCGTGCATTAGACCAAACCACAAGGGACGAGCCCACGGGGGCATCCGAGCGCCTGAGCACCGTGCATCAAACCAAACCACAAGGGACGAGCCCACGGGGGCATTCGAGCGCCTGAGCACCGTGCATCAGACCAAACCACAAGGGACAAGCCCATGGGGGCATTCGAGCACCTAAGAACCATGCATCAGACCAAACCACAAGGGACGAGCCCACGGGGGCATTCGAGCACTAGAGCTAAGAAAATACCAGGGGTGCGAGGGCTTAGCTCCCTCTCCAGAATCCATGTGACCTGCAACCAAAACACAAGTCAGTCGAAACAAAAACAAAACTCCAAGTAACACCACAAAATACAGTGCACAAGGTAGCACACAGCAAGCACTATGCCACAACTAAGGGAGGAGCCCATGAGGGGTGGCTCAAAGTTCTCAAGGCGTCAAGAAATAATATACCAGCATGCGCCCAAGTGCCAGCGCCAAACCAGCAAGCCAACATGCAGCAACAACAAGACACATATAAGCCAGCGCTCCAGACCGAGCGCAAACAAATCCACCAAGGAGAATCCACGAGCAATCCCATAGGAAGGAGCTCATCAACCTCTACATTCAAGCGGCAGCTCCTTGCATACCCGCAGGCCAGGGCCAAAGCGACAGGGAGGAGCCGCGGGAACCAAGCGTAGTTCTTATTGATGGCTAGCTGCTCA
>SNQJ01S0018892.1:17031-28076 GCA_010110895.2 Picea sitchensis
TAAATACATGTGGTTATAATTCCTGTATCAATTATGTAAACATTCATGTATAGAATGGTAATTGAGGGGTTTGGAAACCTGGGTAGTGAAAAGGGTACACTACATAGAGGGAAATTGGTCTGTACAATTTGGGATGAGTGACCCACTCCTCTTTTGGAATAACAGTGAGAAAGGTAGCGTTGAGGGAGGAGAGGACTTGTCTCGAGGCTCGTTATTCCTCAAGGACCTGCCAAACCTCTTCCCTGATTAAATTCCAGTAGTGGTGAAAGAAGTCGGTGGTGAAGCCATCTGGGCCAGGGGATTTTTCGAAGGGCATTTCTTTCATTACCTGGTCCACTTCGTATTGAGTGATGGGTCTCATCAATGTTGCGTTCTGTTTTGGAGTCATAGGGGAAGGTATGTTGTTGGTTACCTGTTGGATTGTTGTTGTTCTGTTCGCATTGGTTTCCCTTAGGAGATCTTTGTAGTAGTTGTTAAGTTCTTCAACAATTTGGGTGTGTTCTCTTATCAGATTTCCCTGGGCATCCTCCAAAGAGGTGATTTTTTTTATGTATTGGCGATGCACCAAGTTCTATGAAAGAACTTTGTGTTATTTTCACCCTCTTTGAGCCATTGGACCCTGGATTTTTGTCTCCACAAAATTTCCTCTTGTTTTTTCCTTTCTTCTAGTTGTGCTTGGAGCTCCTCCTCCTCCTTCATTAAATCAACAGTTCTGGTGCCTAAAATGAAAGTTTTTTGCAACTTTGCTAGTTTTTTTTTTGTGTCATGCATGCTTTGGAATATATTTCCAAAGGTGTGCTTGTTCCAGAGCTTCAGTGAGAGCTTGAAGGTTTTGAGGCAATATTGGAATTTTTACATGCATGTACCATGATCTATTTCTACTTGGGCCCACCAAGATTTTGCAAGCTGCTGAAATTCTGGGTGAGACAACCAAAATTTCTCAAACCAGAAGAGTTTGTACTTGGGCGTTGCCCCAATTTGTAGACAAAAGGCCACTGCCCAGTGGTCCGATCCCACCTTTGGGAGAATGAAACTCTCCATATTCGGGTCTACTTCCATTAATTCTCCCGCTACAAGGAAGCGATCCAAACGATAAGCTACTTGATGGTGCCTTGATCTACAAATGGACCAGGTGAAAGTGCCATTGAGGTTTTCAATGTATACTAGATTTAGTTGATCTATAAGGGTTTTGAACTTACCACTGTCTGGTTCTAGTCATTTCGTTCGTCCTTTTTTCTCTTCCAACGACAGGATCATGTTGAAGTCACCCCCTAAAATCCAGTTGGGCATACTAAACAGAGTTTTGATGTTGATTATCCGCTTAGTGAGTTTGTCTTTATCATGTTGGCTTTGAGGTCCATAGACATTTTTAATGTCACCCTCTTGTGACGATCTTGTGATCATGAAGTGGGGCGTGAGTGTGCTTATAGTAGAAAATGGTCTTCTTAGGGTGATGATGTTGGGGTTTCAGAGAATGGCCAGTCCCCCTGAAGCTCCAGTTGAGTCAATATGTATGAACTCGCACCCCTTCCAAATGCGCTGAAAGATGGTTTCTGCCTCTGTCCCAACACATTTTGTTTCTTGTAACAGAAGGATATTTGGATTTTTTGCTTTGATGCAATCTTGGAGGATCCTTTGTTTGGATCTACCATTGAGTCCCCTTATGTTCCAAGTGATGATCTTCATCATAATGCTTGTGGTGTTGGGTAGAGGTATCCCTCCAAGAGATTTTGGATCTGCCCCGAGTTGAGCATGAGATCGCCTGCCTCCTTGCTGAGTTGCTGGGTTGACTTTCTTCCCCGTCGTTTGTTCTCCCACAGTGTTCTCTTTGAGTCTGAGCTTGGATCTGTAGCTATGCCTAGTCTTGTTGTGGATCCTTCTATGGATTCAAAAAAGACCTTATGTACCTTTCAGATTTTTTCTTCAATAAGGGCTTGCAAATCCTTTTGGTTGAGATCTTCATCACGTTTTTTTAGGTCAATGCCTGCAAGATACCTATCGTCCAGCTGCATCGGGGTGTCCCCATCTACGTTTACCATCTGTTCTGGGTTGGTGTCATGATTTTTGACATAGGATGGTGTGGCTTGGTTCTTTCCTTTCTCCTGTTGTTTTATTTTGTGTGGATCTTGAATTTCTTTGTCTGTCGGCAGCTAATTCATAATCTCATAGGATTTTTTTGTCAATATCTTGGGGTGTGGTTTTGGGTTTTGCTTCCTTAGAGGGTTTTTTTTCCTTCCCATAATCATGGTGAAGCCATCCTTCTTCATATTGTTGGCCTTGGGTTCTTGGATGTTCAGAGGATAGTCCCTGAAGAGGTGGCCATGCTCATGGCATTTCCTGCAATAGAAAGGAATGTGTTCGTAATACAGCGTTTGTTGCGAGTCCTCGTCTTGGTGTTCCAGAGTTACAGATCCCAGGAGGGCCTTGGATATGTTCATGTATACAAAGATTCGGGCATAAGAAGTGTATTTCCTTTGTTTTGCAGCTTCCAAAGTTTTGACATAATGACCCACGGTGTTTCCTATTACCATTAGGGTTTCCTCCAACCAAAACTCTTGCGGTAGAGAGTATAATCAGATCTATACTGGTGTCGTTGTTAAGTCGTCCTTGTCTGGGATGAATCTCTCTATCCAGAAGCGCATGAATAGCCCTGTTGAGTTGTAGAAGTATGGGCCATTCTCAAAGATTATGTCCTTATCTTCTAGGTTCTATAGAATGATAGTGAAAAAAACCTTTGAGCTGAGTTGCACCTCGTAATCCCCTTTGGGGTTCCACCAATGCTTGATCCATTGGTTTAGGTCACGTTCAGATGGCCATAGTCACAGAAACTTGCCTATGAGGGCATTCTCTTGCATAAACTGTGTGTGTTCACCCACCCTTGTTAAGCTTATGAGGTATCTTGGTGGTTTATCGGATTGTGGAATGCATTAACCAGGCTCCTAGCTATGAGATGATTTTGGATGGGACGTTCTTGCTTCCACTTTCATCTCTTTCCTGAGCCCTTTCTCTCTTGTAAGGAGCTTGTCTCGCAGCTGTTGTGGCGGCTCGAAAGGGGGGAATTTTGCTCTTTCTCCCGCTTTATCATTGGTCGTAAAGTTGTTGTATGAGGGGGGTTGCCCCCCCCTCTTCCATATTCATTCTGACAGATCAGACCCGGGATTTGTCCATTCCAGTCTATAGCAGGCGGTAGGTTGCACGATGGCTAGTCCGTTCATGCAGTTGGTTTGTAGAGGAAGCATTTCAGAGGGCTAGGGTTTCAGAGCACCCATAGTGTATTATAATTCAACACCATGTATTTTTTGAAAGTATATAGAAAACCTATTTTTTTTTAAAGTATATAACAAAGTAAAAAATTTGTTTACAGTGGAAGAATAAATTTGGAAATTTAAATGCATTTTCAATATGGACTGGTGAAAGATAAAAATATATGATGAGATACAATTAATAGGAGATAAGAAATATAAAAATTTAAATGCATTTGTGAACATGGGGTATAAGTAAATGATGGTTGTATTGTTGAGCACGCAAACCTAATTTTTTGGAAAGTATATAATAAAGTAAAAAAAATGTTTATAGTGAAAGAATAAATTTCGAAATTTAAATGCATTTTCGATATGGACTAGTGAAAGATAAAAATATATGATGAGATAAAATTAATAGGACATAAGAAATATAAAAATTTAAATGCAATTGTGAACATGGGGTATAAGTAAATGACGGTTGCATTGTTGAGCACCATTTATTTTGAAATATATAAAAAAAGAAAAGTCTGTAACATATAAAAGAGTAAATGCATTTTCCATACACACTGGTGAAGGATAAGAATAAAAGTGTAACATATTAAAAATTAAACGCATTTGTCATACAGAGTGGTGAGAGATAAGAATAGAGTCAGTAACATATAAAAATTTTAATGCATTTTTATTTGAAATCTGTCAAAAAATAAAAGTTTGTTACATACTACTCGAAATTTTGAAATATACAAAAAAATTAAAGTCAGTTACATATAAACTGGAATTTCAATGCGTTTGTCATGTAGACTGGGATTGGGGCTCCCACGGACCATTAGAGAAATATGTACAAGAAACAGGATTGTGGAAAGAAGATATAGTGCAATAGATGCAAAAGAAAATAAATGAAAAGGTATAAGTGCTTGCCTATAGATCTGCATTTAAGAAACTGGAATAACTGGGTTGATAAACAAAGAAGTATGTGATGAGTAAAATTACAATGAGGATACATATGAGTTATTTGGCTATTTTCTTGTGACTGACATTTCATTGATGTCATCGACGAATGCGGTTTCAAGGATGTCCTCCATGACTGCTGGAATGTTGGAAACTGCCTCTTGCCTTTCATCGGTGGCCTGTTTCAGTTGCCTTTCCATCCATTCTTCAATGTAGCCTCTCATTGGGGCGACGTTGATCTCATTCCATATTTTTATGTTGAAAAAATCATTTTCTAATTCCCGGAAGTCGATAGAAGGATTAGAGAGAGCCTGATGAATTTCCTCATTCTGTATTGCATATTTGACTAGCTAGCCGTGGATGTGAGCTTGATCAAATTGAAGGATGCTGTAAAAATACAATGAGATGCAGGTTCTTTACTTTTTCTTTCCAACATGCATTCAATTGGCCGATGCAGTTTCTAGATGGAAGATATTCTTCTTTTATTTTTGTTTATGTCATATTGTTGAAAATCTTGCCAAAAGGGATGACCGTTTTTGAAAAGAAATTTTCTTCATCTTTTAATGCAGCCTGCAAAAACTCGAGCAAGCTATGTGCCCTGGTTCCAAGGGATGTGATGGTTTGTGATATTTTCCACTCTTCGGTAACCAGTTCCAATATTTTTTTGATATTGTTCTCCACATATCCTTTACAGGATGAGAGCATGGTGGAGGATGCTTTTACATTGGGTGCAAGGGTGCCAGGCATGGCTATTGCCAAAGGATCAACAAGAAATGTCATAAGAATGAAAGCGTCTTCTAATTCCTTGATTCGGTCCTTAAGTGTGGCATTCTTGGTCTCGATGCCTACAATCGAATCATGAAGTGCTTCTCCGGTCGCGGTGTGAAGTTGACATATTTGGGATGGCCACATGTTGGCAACGTCAACTTCTGAACAAGATTTGCCTTTCTTATTTTTAACATTTTTTTTTGAATTATCAATTTTTTGTTCTGGCTATCAAAAAAAACACTCTGGAAGATGAAGGATTCATTTTCGTCAAAATTTTCGGGAACAGATATGTCCATTGGATGGCTATGGTGGTTGGTGTGTTCAAATTGATCAAGGAAGCGGATCATGGAATCCATATCAGTGTCAAGTTCCATGTTCTCACTCTGAATCTCCGGCTCTTCCGCCTGCCACACATTTTTTTTTCTCTTCTTCTCTACTGGAAGATTGTGAGAGCTATCAATTTTAGAGTGAGGAGGGTTGTTATATCCTCCTCCGTTTGAAGAATTTTGGGTTTATGTTGTTGTGATGGGTTGTTGGAGCGATTCTATGAGATGTTGTAAATTTTTGGAGTGGTATTTGCGGATTGAACACTCTTGTCACTGGGGCCTTTCCCTTGTTGCGTGTACAATATAGTGCAGCTCTTTACTATCTCTACCTCCTCGTCATCAGAGGCAGGACCGTTGTCACCATTGTCTCTATTTTTGGGTAGGTGTTTATTTATAAAACAATCGTCGAGGCCAAGTGTTTGTAAATGTTGTCTAAAAATATCATAGGGGTCGAATCCTCTTATGTCTTCAGCACATCTCAGATTGGAGATGCTAGAATGTGCTGCGAAATCATCAGTTTTGTTGACATTTTTCAACACGAACTCCCCTATTTTCCAAGGCAGATGAATGAACTGTTTTTTTTTCTTCCTTTGGAAAAGATGAAACCAATATTTGTATTGACGTGCTACTTCTGCAACAAACATTATGTCCGTAATGTGACATGGAAGGAGAGCAGGTTGTTCCTTCGACCCAAAAATTCTTATCATAGTGTAATTATCCAAATGTTCGAGTGTCCCCTTCTTGTCCAAAAACTAGTTGTTCTTCCACAAGGCCTAGTACCAGAATGTTACTGGGTGGAATTCGCAGTTGACATTCTTGGACAGAGACAGTTGCGGAAACCGACAGGAATGTGCTACTGCAAAAACTAAATAGGATGACATATAAAATTTCTTTTCCCTTTTGTAGCTTGAAAATTGGGAAGAGATTTCATGGGAAATTAACCTGCCCCAATCAAAGATGGCTTGTTCATTGACTGTGAAATAAAAAATATAAAGATCGATGTGAGAAACAATAGTTGTGGACTCCTGTCCTGTTATTCTTGTAAACAGCTAGGCAATTTCGCGAAATGGATTTCTAAATGAACTAACCTAGATGCTTGTAATATCTTCAGGAACTAGATTCAGGTTTTCCAAAAAAAGGGGCAAGAGGTCCAATCTGTTATTATGCTTTGCTAGGAACTGTTTGCAATCTTCTCCTCTAAACATCAATGTTGGCTCTGACAATTTCAGCATCTTGCAGAAGACCTGAGGTGACAAAGAAACATAAGAGTGGTCCTGCCATGGAATAATTATTTTCTCTGCAATAAATTTATCGGTGCACCAAGAGACGAGGTCCTTACAGTCAAAAAGATCAGGGACACAACCTGCATGAGCAATCCCGGATGTCTAAATTACTTGGTTCTCTACGACAGAGGTTGAGTAATAAGAAAATGCCCTGGACCACTGGAAGTTCTAGTCCTCGTGCTCGAAGATGTTCACTGTATCTCCACAGAACTGTTTTCGAGCCGATGCCATAGGTTTATGATAAGGTTTCTTTGCTGCAAATGATGGTTTAAATGAATAGTTAGTGGAAAATGTAACTTTGTGGTAAATCTTTGTTAAATGCTTATGAATAGGAAATCTCCTCGAGCCTTTTGCTGATTAATGAAAATTTGTATTGGTGGTGCATGATGAACTGTTAGTAGTAATGTTTATTTATTTCATATTTAGAAATGCGATGGTGGTGGGTACAACGAAGAGAAATTAAGGAATGGAGGTTTCATGAACATGCGAAGGCCACGCCTTATGAACGAGATTTCATGATTTTAAAATGAATAGTCAGAAGGGATAATATAATCTCGCTACAAATTTTGGTTTAATGCGCACCAATATGAGATGTCCTCAATCCTTTTTCCTATCAATGACAATCTATACGGTTTCTTCATGATGACCTATTAGAATTAAATGCCAGTAATTCCATATTTAGAAACAAGATATGTATATATATAAAAAAAAAAAAAAAATTTCTTTTATTATAGACAAGTGCGAAGGTGATGAAGACGGTGGAGAGAAAGGAAAGAATGGAAAGTTGTGAAAAGTGGTCGGACGAGATTCAAAAAAGGGTTACAGGAATAGTCAGGATAACCAAGTGTTGCACAGTCAAATTTCATGTTTCAGAATTTTTGAGTGCGAAATGTGTAAAACTGAAGAGATCATGATGGGACAGTTCAGTGTCCGGTTTGTATATTTCCAGAATTGTGGCAAAGTTACTAAGTATGGAAAAGGGAAATTTCTAATTGCATGCATAGAAATAAGATCTTATATATAATTTCCAACTGCTAATTGCAAAGGGGCGTGGGCACATGAAACAACAACTACGAACTGAATATCTGTTCAACCCACCAGAATGACGATCTGCCAAAGAAATTTGAAGAAATGGCGAAGTATGGAAACCGAACAGACGAACTTGAAAATGGGGTGATAATAGTTCCACTAAATATGCGAGGATCCGACGATTAAATTGTATTTCTCGGAAGTTTTCAGTGAAAAAATGTGCAGCATGGAAGAGGGCATCATAGGTGGACCGTAATACAGAAGAGGGTAGGATCTAAGAACGGTTGAAAATTTGTATATCATGGAAGTGATGGTGTTGTTCGCAGGCCATGGAACAATAGAAGTCCAATGTAGAGACCGCTTAGCAGGAACTCGCAGTTGGAGAAGTTTCTAGGTATGGAATGGGGAAGCATTTGAAAAGTGTTGTGATAAAAGAGTACAAGTGCAGCTATGAACCCGCAAGACCACCCACGCACTGAGAAATGTTGACCCAACCAGCGCGCAAGTTTGTCTATCAATTTTTATATCGTGGAACTGTGGGTGCCAGTTGTGGGACATGGAACAATAGAGGTTCAATTTAAGGAAAGGGGAAGCAGTTGTTGGAAACACGTGAATTCGTGAAGCGAGGCATTTTCAGGACAAAAATGATTAATTAACTAGGAAGTGAAACTAGAGGGAACAAAAGAGTGGGAAAATAGAAAGGCGGAAGGTAGTTTCCGTAAGCATGAATTGGTTTCAAAGAAGCCCCATTGTTGGAAAACCATGATGTTCTAGTAATTTTCAGCAAATGCGTTGTTGAAGATTACATTTTATTGCAATGTGTGTGTGCAGCTATGTTCTTGATACATTCTTCCATGACTTTAGCATATTAACTTAACTACTAAACTTCATTTTTAACTACTAACATTCTTTGTTGAAGATTAGATTTTATTGGAGCGTGTGAGTGTAATTGTCTTCTTCATACAATCTTCCATGAGTGCAACATATTAATTCAAGCATTAAACTTCTTGCATTATGGGTTGTTGGCATTAAAACTTAATAATTGCATGTCTAGAAACAAGAATAATGATTTTTCTCCAACATTGTACATTAGTATTACTATGTTCTATCTGCATTGCGAATAGAATTGAATGTTGGTTTGAAACTATGTAATCCATTTTTTGTATTCATAAAAATCTCGTGGATTCACACAGTACATTGGCATAGAATTGTTACATGTTCCATCTTTGAAAATATAAGCTAAGTAAACACAATATCGAAGTATGAGAGCACCGAACCATGCCAATTAGAACATGCGTTAAACCCAAAAAAGAGGCAGCAACGAAGAGTCGAAGGAAAATATTTTTTAATAGAAAATGAATTTAAAAAAATAAGAAAAACACCGAGTATTGTACATCTATCCTTAGAAATTGGACCCAGTTCTCCAGGCCAAAGCAATCAAGGTATCTACAACAAAAACAGACACGGGTTCCACAGTATGCAAGATCTTTGCAGTTTTCTCCTCGATGAATCGTCCTGTGATGAAATTGATATTTTTCACAAGATTCCCCTGAGCAAGAAGACGAAAGTGGTTGCAGGGCAAGTGGAATATTCCTTAGCTGAAACTACCTCTGCATAGTAAAAAAAAAAAAAGTAGCAGAGCTTGCACGTGCAATTTCAGAGGCCCAAATTAGTCCATTCTGGGCAGAAGGAGATGACTAGTAGCAAAATGCCTTGCAACAGTGAGAGTTTCAAACCTGATTGCGCAAGATGTTAATCAATAATTTTTTGGCTTGAAATATATCTCCGACAATGTCAACATATCATTGGTTTACAGTGAAACTCTTTCTCCCAGAACAAACTAATTTGGAACTCTAAAATTCCTACTTTTGCGCTGTAAAGTGACTATTGCGTTCACCGTCGGTTTCTTTTTTGAAACTCCTTTTGGTGTTGTCATCACTGCCATCACCGATCCAGGAAGTTTCATTCCTTATGGTTGATTTCAATTTTGGCGCAGTAGTGGCAAGATTCTTTGCATTGCCATCATCCATTGTTGTATCATTGTCCATGAGATCATCTTCTTTCGGCTCGGAATTCATGGCATCAAATTCTACGACAACCATGAATGCAAGTGGGTAGGTTCTCTGAGCAGTCACGGTTACCATGAATTTTTTTGTCTTGAAATATATATCTCCATGTACCAAGGGACCATCTCCGTTTTTGCTCCTGGGAGGAGGGAGATGAATAGTAAGAATATGCCCTGGAATAGTGGAACCTCTGGCCATTATGGCCGAATGTGTTTACTGTGTGTGGAGAGAACTGTTGCTAGAAGTTATTAAGAATTTCCATTTTCTCAAGACGATGTTTGAAATGAAAATATGGGAGGGATAATATAACCCTCCCCAAATTATGGTTTAATGAGTATCAATGGAATATCTGTTGGCATGTTTCTAGACAGAGGCAGAGTATCCGTGTTTGTCATTGATGGAAAAGATCACGACCAGTAGCACAACGATGATCGCATAGAAAGATCAGAAGCTAAACTCCATTTCGGGTATCGGAAGCTAAACTCTATTTCGGAGTTTCGGATACTGGGAGTTGGAAGTGTCGAAACACTTCATCACAGAAATGTTGAAATGTCGAAATGCGAAACGTCGAAATACCAGACTGTTGATCTGACTCCATTTCGGAGTTTCATATACAAGGAGTTGGAAGTGTCGAAACACTTCATCACAGAAATGTCGAAACACCGAAATGTGAAATGCCGAAATACCAGACCATTGATCTGACTCCATTTCAGAGTTTCGGATACTGGGAGTTGGAAGTGTCGAAACACTTCATCACAGAAATGCCGAAATGCCGAAATGTGAAATGACGAAATATTGGACCGTTGATCTGACTCCATTTTGGAGTTTTGGATACCGGGAGTTGGAGTGTCGAAACACTTCACCACAAGAATGCTGAAATGTCGAAATGTCAAGATGCAAAAAACACCTTTTGGTGTAGGTTTTAGTGACTGTGCGCGTGTGGTTGTGCCGAGTGAAAAATGAATTGAACTGTAGAAAGGTAAAATTATAGTATGCACAGTGTAAAGAAAACAAAGAGATGAGGAACATAAGCTGAATATAATAGAATATTGGAAGACAATAGAAAATGCACATATCAAAGATGCATATCTGTGAGAAGAAGATAAATCCAAGGTGTGCATGCTGAGACAGAGGATAAGATCAGAAAGATGAAGAGAATGAAAGAAGGGAGACACTGATGTAGGCAGAGCAGAGCGGCATAGCTGAACAATGATAAGCTTTATAAGAAAATGAAAACTATTGAATCACTATAATAAATTCAGAGAAAGCAACGTTTTATATTTCAGGGTGGTTGGGAGGTACTAGGGAGGATTGTTGTCCTCAGAGGTTCAATTGGGTGCTTGAACACAGGGAGTTGTAGATTCCATCTGGTTGCAGCCAGAGAAA
>SNQJ01S0018892.1:30298-57938 GCA_010110895.2 Picea sitchensis
CCAAGGACTCCACAACAAAATGGAGTTGTTGAGAGGCAGAATAGATCAGTACAACAAATGGCAAGATCAATGATGAATGAAAGGAACATACCTCAGACATATTGGGTAGAAGCAATTCAAAAAACCGTTCATATCCTTAACAAATCTCATCTCAGGCCACATAGTGACAAGACTCCTTATGAACTATGGTTTGAAAGACCTGCTTCAATTAAGCATTTTAAAGTATTTGGGAGTAAATGTTATATCAAGAACAATGATGAAAATATTGGCAAATATGATGACAGGGCTGATGAAGGTATCTTATTGGGTTATGCTACAAACAATAAAGGGTACATATGTTACAATAAGAGACTACATAAACTGGTTGATTGTATAGACATAAAAGTTGATGAAGAAATCCCGGTAAGAAATGTAAGTAGTGTTGAACCAAGCACATAAGATATAGTTGAAGATGAAGATGAACAGGTCCAAGGATCAAAAAGCGAAGAATCTGAATCAGATGAAGATAGAAATACTCAGGCTGACACAAATCAACAGAAAGAAGAAAAATCACCTCTCAGAATTGTTTGAAAGAATCATTCTGAAAATCATATAATTGGAGATATAAATAAAGGAGTTCAGACAGGAAGGAAATTGATTAAAGACTCAGAACAATCTCATGTTTCTTTTTTATCTATGACTGAACCTAAAAATTTTGATGAAGCCAGCCAGCATGATGATTAGATTAGAGAAATGAATGAATAGCTTGATCAGATTGAGAAGAACAATACTTATGAGCTTGTCCCTAGACCTGAAGATAAGAATGTAATAGGTTCCAAATGGGTGTTCAAAAATAAAATGAATGAAAAAGGACAAGTTGCTAGAAATAAAGCCAGATTGGTTTATAAAGGGTATGAACAAGTTGAAGGTCAAGACTTTGATGAAACTTTTGCACCAGTGGCAAGATTGGAGGCCATCAAAATGTTCCTTGCATATTCATGCCATAATAACTTTAAAGTGTACCAGATGGATGTTAAGTCAACTTTTCTTAATGGAGATCTAGAGGAAGATGTATATATGGATCAACCTGAAGGATTCTCATTGATAGATAATCCTAATTATGTTTGCAAGCTGAAGAAGGCCTTATATAAACCGAAACAAGCACCATGATCTTGCTATTATAGATTGGACAAATTTTTACAAGACAAAGGGTTCAAGAAAGGTATTGTTGACAACAATCTCTACATTAAGTCTGAAGGTGATAATTTACTAGTTGTTTTGGTTTATGTAGATGATATTATTTTTTGTTGTACTAATGAATCATCTGTCTAGTGGTTTGCTAACTCTATGAAAACAGATTTTGAGATGTCCTTGATAGGAGAACTGTCATATTTTCTTGGCTTACAAGTAAAACAGAGTTCTGCAGGAATTTTTATATCTTAAGAAAAATATTTGAAAGAGATGTTGAAGAAATTTCAGATGGAGGATTCATCTCCTGTTAGTACACCTATGGTGGTTGGTTGGAAGCTCAGTAAAGATTATATGTCACCCGATGTTGATCAAAGGACATATCAATCAATGATAGGCAGTCTTCTGTACATCACAACATCCCGTCCTGATATAATGCAAGATATTGGAATGGTAGGTCGTTATCAGCCAGCTCCTAAATAGAGTCACTTGGTAGCTATCACAAGGATATTCAAATACTTGAAGGGAACAATGACTTATGGTCTGTGGTATCCTAGAAGTTAGAATTTTCAGTTAACTGCTTATTCAGATGTAGATTGGGCAAACTGTGTTGATGAAAGAAAAAACACCAGTGGAGGAGCATTCTTCCTGGGTGACTCATTAGTAGCATGGCTTAGTAAAAAGAAAGGATCTATTTCCTTATCAAATATAGAAGTAGAGTACATTGTTGTTGCTACTTGCTGCACTTAGATTTTATGGATGATACAAACTCTTACAGATTTGAAGGTAACTTACACTGATCCCATTCCACTTCATTGTGATAACACTAGTGCCATTAGCCTCTTTAACAATCCTATACTTCATTCGAAATCTAAGCACAAACCAATAAAATACCTTTTTCTCAGAGAACAAGTGACAAACAGAATTGTTCAGGTGAATTATATTCCTTCCACAGAACAAATAGCTGATATCTTTACTAAGCCGTTAGCAGCGACCCCTTTTGGATATCTTCGTCAAAAGTTGGGGGTTATAACTTCTTTCATCTAATCTGTTCACCTAGTCAGGGGGAGTACTTATTGAATATCTGTTGTATTTCTAAGTTGCTCATAGTTGACAGGGCGAGTATGTACTGCAACAGCTCAGGGGAAGCGTGTCTCTTCTTGGACATTGATGTCAAAGGGGGAGAATGTGTGGTAATTTAAAAGATGCTATAGTGGTATAATTGGATGTTCTTCAAGGGGTTGCCATCAATGCCAAAAGGGGAGATTGTTGGCATGTTTTCAGATAGAGGCAGAGTATGTGTGTTTTTCATTGACAGCAAAGATCACGACCAAGAACACAACGATGATCGCATGGAAAGATTAGAAGCTAAACTCCATTTCAGGTATCAAAAGCTAAACTCTATTTCGGAGTTTTGGATACCGGGAGTTGGAAGTGTCGAAACACTTCATCACAGAAATGCCAAAATGTCGAAATGCGAAATTCCAAAATACCGAACCGTTGATCTGACTCCATTTCGAAGTTTTAGATACCAGGAGTTGGAAGTGTCGAAACACTTCATCACAGAAATGCTGAAACGCCGAAATGCGAAATGGCGAAATACCAGACCGTTGATATTACTCCATTTCAGAGTTTCAGATACTAGGAGTTGGAAGTGTCAAAACACGTCATCACAGAAATGTCGAAATGCTGAAATACCAGACCGTTGATCTGAATCGATTTTAGAGTTTCAGATACCGGGAGTTGGAGTGTCGAAACATGTCACCATAGGAATTCCAAAATGTCGAAATGTCGAAATGCGAAAAAAACATTTTGGTGTAGGTTTTAGATACCAGGAGTTGGAGTGTCGAAACACTTCACCATAGGAATGTCGAAATGCCGATATGCAAAAAACACCTTTTGGTGTAGGCTGTGGTCACCGTCAGTGGTCATGTGAGAGGGAGGAGCTAACACCAAGCTAAGCTCCTTTTCAGCATTCGTAACATGAAGAGTCGAGACTCTTCACCACAAGACTGTCGAAATGCCGAAATGCGAAATGACGAAATAAACACAAGACCCTGTGGATTTAATCCAACAGTGCTGGTTATTTGAGCATCTGATCGAAGGGATATTTTTGATCTTTAAGATTAACTATTCAACTACGATTCAGTTAGCAGAACCGAATCATGGTTCTTGGACAGTTGGTGATTTAGTTGCTGAGGCGTTTTTTCCCCAAAAAAAGTCGAGGTGTAACCTAAGAGGAAGTGGATAAAACATATACGCTGTGATTGTGCGCGTGTGGTTGTGACGAGTGAAAAATGAATTGAACCGTAGAAAGGTAAAATTATAGTATGCGTAGTGGAAAGAAAACACAGAGATGAGGAACATAAGTTGAATATAAGAAAATAGTGGAAGAGAGCAGAAAGTGCACATATCAAAGATGCATATCTGTGAGAAGAAGATAAATCCAAGGTGTGCATGCTAAGACGGAGGATAAGATTAGAAAGATGAAGAGGATGCAAGAAGGGAGACATTGATGTAGGCAGAGCAGCGCAACATAGTTGAACGGTGATAATCCTGGTAAGAAAATGAAAACTATTGAATCACTGTAATAAATTCATAGAAAGCAAAGTTTTATATTTCACGGTGGTTGGGAGGTGCTAGGGAGGACTGTTGTCCTTAGAGGTTCAAGTGGGTGCTTGAACACAGGGAGTTGTAGCTTCCATATGCTTGCAGCGAGAGAAACCAGGGTGGCAGGGTGGTGCAAGAGAGAACAAGTGTTCTCTGTTATACAGGTTGGAGCCTGTGTAACTGGAAGTTGGTGCTTCTATCCAGTTGGTGCTGGAACACTCAGGGAGTTGGTGCTTTCTTCTAGTGGGTTCTAGAGAAACCAGAGAGTTGGTGCTCTCAAACAAGTTGGTTCTTGTATAAGTGGAAGTAGGTGCTTCCATCCAGTCGGTGCTGGAACACTTAGGTAGTTGGTGCTTCCTTCTAGTGGGTGCTAGAGAAACCAGAGTGTTGGTTCTCTCAAACAAGTTGGAGCTTGTAAAACAGAGGTAGTAGCCTCACATTGAGTTGGTGCTTAATTATAGATGATGTACAGAACTTAAAATATTGCCTATCATTTCAAAGTAGAAGAGGTTTTTTCCCTTTATGGGTTTCCTCATGAAAATCTGTCTCTGTGTATATCTTATGTGTGACTGATGCTCATTATTTATGTTGTCCATATGTTGTATAATATTGATGATCACTTGAAGAAAGATTAAGAATGTTTTAATAGACTTAAAATTGTTTAAGCACAATAACAACTGATTCACCCCCCCCTCTCAGTTGTCTTAGTAATTTCAACAATATCTCGTCGAGCCTTTCATTGATCAATGACAGTTTCCAACATTCGTGTAGAATGAGCTGTCACCATCACAACTTACTAACTGCACAATTAGAAAAAAGTGTGAAGATGGAAGTGATGGCGAAAATAGATTAAGAATTACAAATTTCTTAGAAGCACTAACCCATCGGTGCACCAAAGAAAATATTGCATCGCCTTTGAAATGAATACTTGGAAAGGATAACATACTTGTGCACAAATCTTAGTTTAATTCGTAGTAATGACAAATCTTCTTTGGATTTCCGAACATTAATGACAATATTAACGGTTCAGGATGGATATTAGCATTAAATCTTAATTATTTCATATCTGGAAACAAGTACAAAGGCAGCGGTGATGGCGAAACCGATTCTAACAAATACCAAAAGAATGGAAACTAGTCAGGCGGGTTACAAAAGAAAAATGGAAGAAGATATACCTGAGAGATGTGAAGGGTCGATGGCCATATTACATCTCAATGACATATCCACCGTCAATTTGTATGTCACTGAATTTGTAAATTGACAAGCGGACCTGCGGGATGGATGGCTCAACATTGCACTTTCATTGTTCTGTGTCCTCAAAATAGCACTCAATCTTCCTTGATCTACAGACCGACTTATGGAATTGAGGGCTGGTGGGTTCAAGATTTCCATTGTTTAGGGATGGAAATCGCTATCAACATGAGATTTTATAAAGCATATGCAGATCCCTCGTTCCATACTTAGGCACTTTTTTGATTGCGGGTTCTCAACTTGGTGGGATGAAAGTTGAGCCTCTACTGTTCTGTTTCCTACAAATAACACCCACACTTCTGCGATATACAAATAGAAAGACAGACTTGCGGGTTGGTTGGTTGAATGTTGCATTTTTATTGTCCCGTAGCGGTTTCGTATTAATTCCTTATTTAGACAGTTTTTTGGATTGGGGGCTCTCGTTCTGGTGGGAAAAAAATTGGGCCTTTATTGTTCCGTGCTCTACAAATAACACCCACAATTCCACGATATACAAATTGACAGGAGTACCTACGGGCTGCTTGGGTGAACATTGCATTTTTATTGTTCTAGAACATATGCGGATCCCTCATTCCATACTCAGACACTTTTTGGATCGCGGATCACGACCTAGCAAGTTGAAAATAGAGTATCTATTGTTCTACAAATAGAGACTACACTTCCGCAATATACAAATTTACAGGAGGTGTTGTGGAAACGAGTTTCTATATAAACTATGGACATCAGATTTTACAGAGCATATGCAGATCATTCATTCCATACTTGGGCACTTTTTGGATCGCAGGTTCGTAGCTGGTGGGCTGAAAATAGAGTCTCTATTGTTTTGTGTTCTACAAATACCACCCAGACTTCTGCGATATACAAATTGACAGAATGAATTGCGAGTTTCTTCGCTACACATTGCATTTTTATTCTTCCGTAGCGATCATGTATTAATTCCATATTTAGCCACTTATTTTGATCGGGGACTCTAGGGATGGATGGTTGAACATTGCACTTGTCTCAACATTGCATGATGGCCATATTGCATCTTAGTGACATATCGGTCATCAATGTTTATGTGGCAGAATTTGTAAATCTACAAGTACTTTTATAAAGTATGGACATGATATTTTATAGAGCATATGTGGATCCCCCATTCCATAGTTAGGCATGTTTTCGATTGCGGTTTCTTGGCTTGAAAGACTGAAAATTGAGCCTCTATTATTCTGTGTCCTACAAATAGCACCTACACTTCCGCGATATACAAATAGACAGGTGGATTCCGTATTAATTGTCCCGTAGTAAGTCCGTATTAATTCCATATTTAGCCAGTTTTTTGGATCACAGCCTCTGGGAATGCCAGCCAAAAAATTGGGCCTCTATTGTTCCATGCTTTACAAATAGCACCCACAATTCCACGATATACAAATTCATAAGCGGACCTAGGGTAAATTATTACTATTAAATATTGATATTGCAGAATTTAATTAGACGAGAAAGTTTGTACAATATGGTTGGCCAAGTGATATAAAAGTATTCCAACAAATGAGCAATACATAGTAAACGTTTTTTATAAAGTATGGACATGTGATTTTATAGAACATATGTGAATCCCTCATTGCATACTTGGGAAGTTTTTTGATCGCAGGTTCGCGGCCTGGCCGGCTGAAAATTGAGTATCTATTGTTTAGTGTCCTAGAAATAGCATGTACACTTCCGCGATATACAAATTGACAGGTGGACCTGCGGAGATGAGTCTCTATATGAAGTATGGACATGATATTTTATAGAGCATATATGGATCCGTCGTTCCATACTTGGGCTCTCTTTGGATCGCAGGTTCGCGGCCTGTCGCGCTGAAAATAGTCTCTATTGTTCCGTGCCCTACAAATAGAACCCATGCTTCCACGATATAAAAATTGACAGGAGCACCTATGGGATTCTTGGCTGAACATTGCATTTTAATTGTTCCAAAACATATGTGAATTCCTCATTCCATACTTGGGCACTTTTTGGATCACGGGTTCACGACCTGACGGGCTGGAAATTGAGTATCTATTGTTTTGTGTCCTAAAAATGGCACCTAGACTTCCATGATATACTAACTGACAGGCGAACTTGTGGACATGAGTCTCTATATAAAGTATGGACATTATATTTTACAGAGCATATGCGGATCCTTAATAACATACTTGGACACTTTTTCAATTGCGGGTTCGCAGCCTAGTGGGCTCAAAATAGAGTCTTTATTGTTCTGTGTTCTACAAATACCACCCACAATTCCGCGATATACAAATTGACAGGAGGACTTGTGGGCTGCTTCGATGGACATTACATTTTGTATTCTTCCATAGCGATCTCGTTTTAATTCCATATTTAACGAATTTTTTTGATCGGGGATTATGGGGTTGGATGGTTGAACATTGCGCTTTCATTGTTCCCTCGCCTCAAATAACACTTGGATTTCCATGATATGCATACCCATAGATGGACCCAATGGCAGGCGGGTTCAAATTTGTCATTGTTTACGAATGGAAGTCCCTATCAACTATCCAACATATAAAAAAATAGTATTTTCAATACTAAATTATTAATATTACATATTGATATTGCAGAATTGAAGCAGAGGACAATGTTCATTTTCCTGAACTGACTGATATAAAAAAAATTTGACAAACGACCAATACATAGTAAACATGTACTTTTTTTAAGTATGGACATGAGATTTTATAGAGCATATGCACATTCCTTATTACATACTTAGGCACTTTTTGGATCACGGATTGGCGGCCTGGCGGGCTAAAAATTGAGGTTTTATTGTTCTGTGCCCTACAAATAGTACCCAGACTTCCATGATATACAAATTGGTAGGCAAACTCGGGCTGGTTGGCTGAACATTGCACTTTTATTGTCTCGTAGCGATCCTGTATGAAATCCATATGTGGATCCCTTGTTCAAAACTTAGGCACTTTTTGGATTGTGGGTTCTCGGCCTGGCGGACTGAAACTTGAGCCTCTTTTTTTCTGTTTTCTGCAAATATCACCCATACTTTCACGATATACAAATTGACATCCCGACTTGCGGACTCCACGTATCGCGGGTTCAATATTGCAATTGTTTAGGGATGCTCATCTGATCTAACTTTATCTAAAAACATTATTTTGAAATACTAAATTATTAATATTAACTATTGATATTGTATAAGTGAATTACATTAAATTATTAAAGGATGTTAAAGCGCTTATTTTTAAAAAAATGAAGCAAACAAAAGAAAGTTTTTTTTTAATTCTATCACCGCAAGTATAACAAGGACCAATTTGAATTTTAAGGCCCTGTTGTTCATGTCATAGCACAATTGCACTTCGCACAGTATATATTTGTCGATTTCAAATTATTCAAGGATATTGATTTTTCCATGTTCATCAAATAAGCAAAAATGCCAAAACAATGACAAATTTGAATTTTAATTTGACCAGGTTCATTGATGTAAGGCCTCTAAATATATATTCATTGATTTCAAATTATTTCAGAACAATAATTTGACCAAGTTCATCGATAAAGGAATTCTTCTAAAGCAAGCCACATAGTACATTTGCGTCACATCACCATAGAAATTATCAGGTGGATCTGCGGGCCACCTGGCAAAAAAATTCAATTATATTGTTTCGTCTCCTCCAAAGAACAGTTGGAGTTCCATGGTATACAAATTGCTAGACAAATCAGATAACCAAGAACAAACCATACTTTAAATAGGCCGTAAGCAAGTTCCCAGAAGGTTCCATAGAGAAGAACCCATTGACCTTTTCACCAAACAATTTTATATAAAAATTAAAGACGTCGTTGCATTCGTTTTCTCTTTCTTTTGGTATATGTTCCCAGTAAAAAATAACCAGGGCCATGCCATATATGTAGATTACAGAGATATGGGCCAAGTCCAATGAACATTCATCTAGATGTTGAACAAATGTTACAGTGACACATGAGGTATTTCCTTTTCCTGCCAAAGTTTGATATATATATATATATATATTCCCCTTCTTCAGTCGATATGCAAAATTGCATTGTCCTCATTCGAGGTGAATTTTCTATGTATCTGAATCTATCACAGCATGTAGACATTGCTTGCCTTTTCCTGTACATACGTCTCATACGACAACTCTTCCAACTCAGGAAGCACATTTTCTAACAGAGGCTCCCTAAGGGTACAATGCACGGTTGTGTTGCCCATGGTTCGGATATCAACATTCATGCAATTTCCATATATATATGGTCATTTTTCACCGCATCGCAAACAATCAATCGTATCATCAGTTATAAAAGTGGAGGTAGAAGCAACAGAGTTGCATTTTGCACATACAGGCTCAAAAGGGGTCAAGTACACATTGGCTGCAACTAAAATACCTTCAACTTGGGAACACGAGCAAAGGGATTAATACATTGAACAATATAATACACAACTGAAGCCCCCCTTGCCCTTAAAAAAAAAAAATAATTAAGAAGACGAAGAAATTTGTTGAAGGCTATTTCTATAAGCAAATTGAGGATGATTTTGTGGATGTATACGCACAACAGTTGTAGAGATAGCTAGTTTCTTCAGATCCTCTACTATATCTGCTTGCAAATATGTTACAAATGTTGCCTGGGTTGTCTGAAAGACCCTTTCTCTAGAATCCCTCTTTTTTGTTATATTGTTTAGCAGCATAAGTGCAATCTTCTCTCTATGCAATTGTTGTTCCATTGACGAAAACAAATCTGAATATGTATCGAACCGTTGTAGCTGCAACATGGAACAATGCAATATTTGTGTAACTTATTTGACAAACATGCACATGCGAAAGTAAAGGACAAAACTGAATATCAAAAGTGGTATCATTTCCTTGTCGGTGTCCGACTCTCCATCCTTTATATGTAGAATGTGTTGAGAGCCAAATTTTCTCGCTAGTGTGACAACAACGCCAATCGTTTTGATTGGGTAAATATCAATGCTCTGTGCAAACTGGCTGATAGTCAAGTCCAGGATGAAATGATATTCTGAACAAACAGTGGGAATTTTTTCCACAATGCTTATTTCGTTCAACGAAATATTTCGATCGCAATCACCACGGTCATATACTATTTTTGACAATATATTAAAATTTGTAATGGATATTCCATTATGCGGCAATATCTTTTCTGCATGTTTGTGCACAAGTAGTGGAGGAACAATCAATGTGAATGTCATCATGGCATCCTTGTCTGTCATGTTAGCACACATAATGGATCTACTTTTGTTTGCCTTGTCCAAGTATGTGCTATACACAACCATTATGTCCCCGACGAACACTTGTCCAGTTTGGCGGTTCTTCAAGCCCTCTATTGATAGTACCTTGGATGTCACAACTCTAGACCTGATGAAAAATTTTGAACAGGAAAACTAAAGTGAATGGTAGTGTGCTACAAGTATACGCATAGTTTTGATGAGATATGGATCCAAAGTTTCGCAACCAGACCTCTTAGTCTGCGGAACATGCAACACATTCGACGTATCTCTTTTACTTGTTGATACTTCTTGCGAGCTACAAACCATGTATTGCAGATGAAATCAACGTATAGGCAAATATATTCGTCAAAACCATGCCATAGACGAATATATAACCCATGAAATTTGTTTAGTAAACATAGTAAGAGCATAGCCTATGCATGTTTACCTTTGGCCTTATCAGTCGAGTCTGGGATGGCTGACTGCTAATGCCCGTGTCACTAGTCCAACTTTTTGTGATGCAAGCATGTGCAGATGAACATCAGGAGTAAACAAACATATGCATTGTATATTGTCCATCGAAAGGAACAAAAAACTGTAAAACTGTATGCATCTAATTTTTTTAACTGGACAAATGTTTAATAGTAAACAGGGCGTCAACACGAGGCACCATGGGCAATCTGTATATCGTGGACCCCCGAAATCCAGGGAAGCAATCTTCAACCTGCCAGCCTGGCACCCACAATTAAGAAAGTGGGAAAATATGGAAAAAGGTGGAAGCACAACCACATATGTGAATCTGTTAGTCCACCAACCGACGCACAAAGGAATTTTCAGAAAGCACACTGGCCAAATGAATTAGAAAAAAAAATGGATAATAGAAAATGGAGAAAGTAGAAATAGGCAGCGCAGAAAGGCCCATTACTGTAAAGTCATCGTTTTCAAGTCTAATATTATATGCCCCCACCTGGTTTGTATATTTAATTTACCAGCACACTTGGTATACCTTTTAGAAGATTGCACCACAAAACCCTCTGCTGCGGCACATAACAACTCATCTCCCTATCCAAGCAACCTGTTTTTTCCAAGGCAACAACACCGAAGATGCAATAGATACGAGCGCAAGTTAGTTTGAAGACAAACATCCAAAAGAAAGAGAAATAGATCTATTTACCCACCAAAGAGTCCTTCTTCCTGCCCAACAACTCTATTTTTTTAAATGGAACAATGCGGCGCAAATGCAGTGGACATGAACCAACTCAGTGTGCAGGAAGGATCGCATGTAAGCAAGATAACTTACCATGTAGGAAGGCACACAACTAGTTTAACACATATACAGACCATAAATGAAATACAAAACAACGCAATATGAAACAATAGTACAAACATGCACCTTTCTATATCCTCTTCATCCGATGTAGTCAAGACTCCTTCGTTTTCTCCAACTTCTCTGTTTATTTGAATGTGGGAATGCAAAAAATTCAATGAACATCAATGGACATACAACAAAATTGACTGAACGAACAGTCTAGAAAGCCATAAACATGGACCTTCGCGCTTCTCTATCCATGGTTGTAAATGCAGAGACTTTTTTTCCCTGGCCAAAATATATTACAAGGCACAAAATATCACGCAATTGCATGGCCTCAACTAAACGATTTCTGGTTTTCCCTGGCAATCTATCCACATATGCCTTTTAACCATGTTCTTTATCCTCTACAAACACTGTTGTGCCCACAATACAAGTTCTCAGTTTTCCATGGCAAACCACCCAGACATGCTTCCAGACATGAAAACACAGTCTTCTAGAATCTTTGTTGTACATATGATATCTCAATCACAACACAAATTGTATCGTGCGCACACCTGTCTATGTAGAGGAGAAAGAACATGTAATGTCGTCTCCACACATTTAACCATACATGGTTTATAACTATAACATGCATACATATGCTTTATTTCAACAAAAAAACAACGGATATTATAACTTCACATGCAATCCTCCAACAACTTTGCATGCAACTATTTTATTTCATGGAACGACTGGAGCACCAGCAAAATCTCATAGAATAACATATATCGGCCTCGACAGACATGGAAAATAACACAACTGTATGTCGACTCGTTGGTGCAAGGGCTGAACACCATAAAGTGCCCCCAAAAAACAATAATAATCCAAAAAAAAGGAAAAAAGAAAAGCTCCAACCACTGTCGCTACACCCTAACCCTACAAGGTCGAATCAAACAAAATAAGACAACAAGGACCAAAGCAGTGAGAAAGCACGAATAGGTCGAACTGCACCCCCAGGGCCCCAAAGCGCAAACCCCAGCTAAACAAACAGAACCAACAACCCACAAACCAACGAACCAACAAGAACCACCGAGCCAGTGAACAACATATGTATCTCCAACGATTACGAAATTGCATCCCAAGCACAGAAGGAACCAAAAATATACAACGAACATGCGACTACAAATACGCAAACATTGTTACTTGAAAACTGCAAACACTGAACATCAAACAAGGAACACAAAATAGAACTATGGCATCAAAACTTACTCGAAAACGATGAAATGCAGAAGCACAGGTCGAATCGCGAACCAAACAACAACAAGCAACAACCGAGAAACCAACGAAGAAGAAGCACTCACCGAACCAATAAAGAATGTATGTAGCTTCAACGATTACGAGCATCAAACATAATGGCGGTGGACAAACAAGACTGTGCAAATTCACTGTAACTGTATAGAAATTCGAGAAGCGTATTTACATAAACATTTAAGACTATCAGGCTGTCTAAGGACCTCGTGGTATGTAAACATTTAAGTTGTCAGGGGTGTTGGAGGATGTCGCGTCATGTAAACATTTACGCTGTTAGGCCTACTGACACATCTCGGAATAAGTATCAATACATTTCAACAAATATGCATCCTCCAAAGACACTATAAACTTTGGAATTCTCAATCACTACAAAGCTTGGATATCAAAACATTTCAATATGTTTAGCACATATGAAAACTTATGGATATATTCGCCTAGCAGAAAACGCTAATACAAACATTCGAACTAATGTTATCATTAATCGTCATTCAAGCAATATAGAGGAAAAATATATGATTAAAAAATACTCTCCACGAGAAAAACTTTGGATATGTTGCCATGTAGTACATTGGGAATAGCGAAGTCGGCAATAAGACCTCCAATCTGTTATCTAATCAGATTAGTACATATATATTACTTTTTATTATATAAAAATATATGCTTTTAATTCCATAGCTCCAACAATAGGTATTGCCTAAATATTTCAGGTCAAAAGACAAACTAATATGTGGTCTGGGTGAGTCCATTGTAAACTTCCATTACGTGTTCGAACAGTGTACGGAGAGGGCTGGCTGTCACAGAGTTACCGGGGAAATTACTCTCTAAATAATATCTTTCACGTGGGAAATTACACTATGCGTGCAGACACATACGTCAGATAATTTCACAATAATGAAAATGGCATTGAAATAGAGACATCCGCAGCCAACCCTGCTATCAGGAGTAACGAATCAAATTCAATAGCTAGTGAGAAGTATCGTTGTTAACAGTTTCCTATCATTAAAACAATCTGAATCTCACTGTCTTTGAAGAAATCAAGGCTACCAACGTAGGGATTCACGCCACGAATGGGTTTTAGACAGACTCATTTTTTATAAAATATTTCCCAACTCGCCATATGAAAGTTTAATCCGATCTCATGCTTATGAAGTTGCATGAATTTTTATTTTTATTGGACAATGGGGATCCACGAGTTTTCCAGCTCACCTTTCCTAAAACTGTTAAAATAATGGAATTGCATCCTTAATTAAGGAAATTGGTTTTAGTAGTTGGACAGTTATACACTTAATTCTATCCATTGTAATTAATAAGTTAATTTTAATATATAAGATAGTTCAAGTTCAATGATGAGGAAATTGGTTTTAGTAGTTGGACAGTAATACACTTAATTCCATCCATTATAATTAATAAGTTAATTTTAATATATAAGATAGTTCAAGTTCATTGATGTTTGGTGTGGGGCATTAGTTTTCCAAACCAATAATTGGTATCAAAGCGGGTCTGGATCAGACTTCTTCATGGAAGGGCCCAGGAACCCAATCCCTCGTAATTGAGGTTACTGTGAAAACAATGCTCGCCATTGTGGGAATTACTCACTGAAAAAGTCACCACCAGACCAGAGTTGCAGGAAACCACAGATCAGTCAAGACAGTGGTCATTAGAGATGAATCCACATTGATGGAAAGACGCCAAGAACCGTTGTTCGCTGGACAGTCAGCAAGAGGGCTAGCGCCAAACTGTTTGCAATAAGAATCGCACGAAGGGATTGCAGACAGGAAAGGATCGCTCCAAGCAATAAGAAGAGCGCTCGCGTGGAAAAATCGCGTGGATCGATAAAGGTCAGAAAGGGTATATGGTTTTGATATATGAGTATTATAATTATATGGACCTATATATATCAGGCAGATAATTTGTAAAGAAGTAAAAGAACGTGTTTTATTTTAATTTTAAAGGACGCCTTGAGATTTGTTTTGGCATTTGTAGTAACAATAAGAATTAAAAAAAAGAGTGGCATGATGGAAAAAAAGCTTGTCGGAGAGCTGCTGCACAAGATTTTAAGAGAAGAGTCACCAAAAGAAAAATTCACGCTGTTGTTGAAGAGGTGTTGTGTAGTACAGAGCAGTGAGCGGCTGCAATAAGGTAATTTCCCAGAGTACGGAAGCAATTGCAAGGAGTAAAGGGCGATAAAGACAAGAATCACTGAGCATCAAAGGAATCGTTGGAAGAAAGAAAAGCTAGCGTTGAAATGGAGCAATAAAGACAGGATTGGATCGCTGCAAGAAGTGAAGAAAGTTATCCGTGAAGTGGAGTGATAAAGGCAGGATTGACATATTGCTGCCGATAAATGCAGGATCCGCAGATCACTGACAAGGAAGATGCAGAAGCCTTGTAATTTGGATTAAAGACAAGAAGAATCGAGCTATCATTGCAAGAAAGGATTGGAAAATTGTGTAATGGAGTGGAGCAATAAACCTAATGACAGTTAAGCAAGACAAAGAAACGCAGACAAGAAGCCATGAAAACCAAGCAACAGAAGAAAAAAGGAACGACAGATTGTGTGTGCATTGGCAGAATCGCTAAACGGGTCATGAAGTTAGCAAGAAGAATTCACTATAAGAAAGTGTCATGCAGTTAACAAGAAGAAATCTCTGCCATACTGTTAGCAAGAAGGGTGGAGAAAAAAAGACAAGAAAGTCAAGGAATCACTGGGTGAAAAGATCCAAGTGACAAAAGGTTACTCTTAAGCAAGAAGAGATTTGGATTGCAATACCAGCCTAGAAGATCGCATGAAAGGTCTGCAGCATTGAGATTAAGGATTTTGGTGGTCCGTCGAAGAAGAAAGTTCACAAGAAAGGTCTGCAGCATTGAGATTGAGGATTCCCTCAATCTGTCAAAGAAGGAAGTCTGGAAGAAAGGTCTCTAGTAATGCGATTGAGGATTCTGGTGGTTCATCAAAGAAAAAAGTCTGAAATGTCTCTAACAATGAGATTGAGAATTTTTTTGGTCCATCCAAAAATGAATCTGCAACAAATTTTTTTAGAACAGTAATATTTACTAGTCACCAACGAAACGAAAATGAGAAGAGAGATGCCATTGGCAAGAGATGGTAAGAGAAATCAAGCAAGATGAAAACCCAGCTAATGAAATGTTGAACCTGATATGAAATGTTTGTAATGAGGGGGTGTATGATTGGCTGTAGCCATAAACAAAAGAATTATTGATCCTAGTTGTACATTTCTATCATGAAATGTTTGTAATGAGGGGGTGTATGATTGGCTGTACCCATACGCAAAAGAATTATTAGTCCTAGTTGTACAATTCTAGCCATAGACAACTTGATATACCCAGTTTATTATAAGCGCTGGCTCCTATTGAAGCACACTGGTAGCGCATAGTAGCACAGTATGACAACCAAACTAAACTAATGAAATGTTATACCTTGCATGAAATGTTGTAATGAGGGGTTGCATGATCAGCTATACTCAACACCCAAAACAATTTTTGGGTCTAGTTGTAAAATTTTAACCATAGCCAAGTTGATTTCCCTTTGTTTGTTTTAATCTTTGTTATTAAGGAAATCATTGTTATTAAGAAATACACGTAGCACCATAGGGCATGGTGTATCCTTCTCATGTGTAGAGAGGTTATGGTATTAAGTTATGGAATGAACCATTTAGAAGGTACTAGGGTGGTAAGTGTACTAGTATGCTAGAGAAGTTGAACCATTTATTATTAAAGGGGGAATAAGAAATGGAGTAATCTCATAATGTGATATGATTAGGACAAGTTATAATTAAAATGAAGTCTAATGTGTTGCTGAAACATCAAATATGAAGCCCATAGTGCAGAAACCTTCCTCTAGGGAAAGATGATGATAGTTCTACTTAATGTTGTTAGTTGATGAAATGAAGGGACAATGTTAGAATAATGTAATTACATCCTTAATTAATTAATATATGTACTTTTATGATTAGTTGGTGGTTTTGTTAATTGTACAATTATACACTTAAGTCTTAAATCCATTGAAGATTGAATATGAGTGACATAGAAATTAGAAAAATTTATTCATATATATATATGGCATGAGTTTTCACAACAGGGCGTGAATATGAGTGTTTACAATGGCTATAAGTTTTACCTAAATTTGAATGAAACATCAAGTTCGGAGGTCAATATTATATATTTAAAAATCATAAAAAATATTTTAAATTATAAAGTTTCCACATAATGATACATTTTAAAATTTATTTCAATCAAATTAGAAACCAATCCATAGCTCTGCTCCTAATTGTTATATTTTATATTACATTTTACTATGTTGAGAGAAACAATATGCTAGAAAAAATTATTTTCATGATCAAACAAATATATATAAATTATTTATATCCAGAACTATAAAGTGATTAATATTAAGCTTTTTATTTAAATAATTTTAGAAATAAGTAGTTTAACCTTTGTTTTATATATTTTGAATAAATATAAAAAATATTTATAATAAATTGTATACTTATAATAATTGAATAAAAATATTTGAATCTTAGTTTAATAATATTAATAATATTGAAAGTTAATATTTATTAATACTAAAAATATAATTTTAATTTAAAACTCTCTATATCAACTTGTTCGTAAGATTTTTTTTAATTGGTGTAACTCCCAAGTTAAGCTAATTGAGAACTTTTCATATCCCTCCCAAGCTCCCAACAATATGTAAAAAACAAATTTAAAAAATGATGAGAAAAATCAACTCTCAAACACATATTTTAATATTAAATAGATTAAATTATGTATTAATATTGGTATAAAGTTCAACTCACCTAACTTACCTTTTAAATACCTTTTAAATATGATAGTACATGTGGATATGTTTAGTATATTTTAACACATTAATATATAACATTATTTAAGCGTTATGTTTTTTTAATTTTTTAATACAAAGGAGTTATTTTCAAATTTTGTTTTCTCATGATATAAAATTGTAAAATGCTAACAAACACATGAAATAAGGTAAAATAAGGTAGTGCATATTTAAAAAAAAAACTTGAAATAGGGATATGTGAAAGCTTCTTAAAAAAAAATAAATGAAAATGGGTACAATATTCTATCCTTTGATGAAAATGGGTATAATATTTTCTCTTTTGATGTTCCCAAAACTGGTTCACGGGTCTCCATTTTAATATCATCTATTTTTATTTTTTTTTGGCTACTTTTAATCATATAATATATGTTAAAATACAAACTCCTCGAGGGTGAGGGTGAGGGTGGGACGAATAATAGAGGAAACATAATATGTTTTCTCTATTATTCCCCTCACTCCCATACGATTTTCATTCTTTTGGCTACTTTTAAGCATATAAAATATGTTAAAACATAAACTCTTCGAAGGTAGGGGGGTGGAGGTCGAGGGATAATAGAGAAAACATAATATGTTTTCTCTATATCTTCTCCCTACCCCACCCTCATATGTATTCTCTATATGTTCTTGCCACCCCCACCCTCATATTTTTTCTCTATTATTCCCCCCACACTCATACATATGAGGGTTGGTGTGCAGGGAGTAATAAAGAAAACAGTGGGGGTGGGGGGAATAATAGACAAAACATATTATTCTTTCTCTATTATTCCCATACATATGAGGGTGGGGGTGGAAGAAATAATAGAGAAAACAATGGGGCTGGGGGGAATATTACACGAAACATATTATGTTTTCTCTATTATTCCCCTCACCCCCACCATTATGTTTTAACTATTATAACCCCCACCCCTTACGCAGTACCCCTACCTCAACAGGGTCTGCTTGACCTCCCGATCTTTGGATATACCTATTCTCGAGCCCAAATGGCTCCTCGGTCCCTGCTGGAACCTTCAACACTTAATGACCACGAGTCCTTCTCTAAGCTCCGCACACGAACATGCACTAGACATGAGCCTCCACTCCAAGTGACCACCGACGTGACCACAACCTTAACCCAAAAAAGCGAGTCAAGTTTTGTGATGTCAGAACTTCCGTTGCAAGTCATCCCGACTCTTTCGATTACCGAAATCACGAAATGCTGAAATTTCCTTTCCATAGATCAACGATCCTAGTTCTCCCACGATCTGATGGTCTAGATCGCGTCGGGACTTTGAGTATCGAGGATTTGTGAAGTGGCCCTCTCCCCTTCTCCCAAAATCCGAAATCATAATGACCGCTTTGTCAGATCAACGATCTTGATTCCCCATGATCCAACGCTCTAGATTCTTCCTTCTCTTATCAGAATTTTGCGACATGCGATTCCCGAAAAAAGCTTCCTCCACACTCCCGACTCCCAAAATGCCTATTTTTCGGAGCGCCCAATCAATTGTTCACGCTCCTATGGACCTAACAACTGCTACCTCTCATGAACTTGCGAGTGTTGAAAGACACTCGGTCTCATCCTCTCCGCTAGTCTACTAGATCCAACGATCTACGAAAATTCAGTGTTTCTCCCTCCGAGAAATTCAACCGTCCGTTCAGGTTCTCAAAGACTCCTGGCCAAATAACTTGGTGTCTTTCCTCCTGAGCTTGGTTTCTGCGAGGTGACTTCAACCCTTGTCTATCCCCTGGACTTTCCAAGTGTTTATCCCTTCTGAGCTTGATTCTGGCTGCAAACTCAAGGATTCCAAGGGATTCTTACATGCACTCCTTGCGGCCTTCACAATAACCTCTGATTATCTGATAGCGCCCAACTCTGCGCACTCCTTGCAACATACGTTCTTCAACCACTCACTTGGTTGGAAAAGTCTAAGACTTCACCCTATCGTGTGCACACCTTGCACGGCTCTATGCTATACTTGCACTTTTGTTGGTATAAGAACAACTCTATCTCTCCTAAGCTTTTCTGAGGTAAAACTCAGAATCTCGTCAACGCACTCCTTGCAGGAATTTTTAGGAAGAGGAGCAATTGAAACTTATACTCTTGCTCTCACAGACTTCATACATTCAACATGAAACCATACACATAAAGCATTGAAACTAATGCATAACAGATCATATAAGAAAACTGTAAACATACCATTAAGTAGATGCAAACAGTAATCACAACAAGACCATGAGCTTGAATCAAAGCATTCTTATATTAATTGAAGTGCTTATATACATGGTTTCTATAGCAACATCTATCTGCTGAAACAACTTCTACGATCTCTATTCTCCTATGCTCTCTTGCTCTACAATGTATACTCTTGCAATGAGAATTATCATACAATACATCTATGAAGGAGCTTTCTTGAGTTTTCCCTCCTACAACTCTAAGCTATCTTATCGAAATTAAAGAATACAACCACTTTAGATATATTACACTAAATTCCTCCAACCCACAGATGAGAGCGAACGCTCAAGATCTGCATTACAATCCCCAAACCATAAAAGAAAATGTTTCATTTTCAGATATTACATTTATGTCTCTTCTTTTGAAATTCAAAACATTTTCAAAATGCGTGCTAGTGTGTATCGAATTGTCCTCCACTTACACTTGCTTGCGATGCTCCTGCATCATACTCCTCTGGCTGAAAAATTCATGGACTCTTGTTCATGAGCTCCTGCACCATCTGTCCATATTTCTAGATATCTTCTTCACTTTCCCAATTGGCATCCTCAATTAGGTGTCCCTTCCATTTTATGAAATATTCAAAGTATTTCTTCCTCCAGGTCTTCTTACCAACTCTCTGATCAATGATCTTTACCATCTACGTCTTTTTAGCTACAGGCATCTGCTTGACCCACTAAAATTCTTGTTGATTCTCTTCTCCATCTAGTTTATCTACTCTATAAGGATACATATCTACTATGTTGAATATGGGTGATATGCCAACATCATATCGCAACTCTATCTCATAAGAATTTGCCTCAAATTTTCTCAAAATCTTACACGGCCCTATATTTTTCATATTCAACTTATTATATGTTCCCATTGGGAACCTATCTTTTCTTAGATGTGCTGAGACTAAATCTCCCACTTCGAACTGAATCTCTCTCCTCTACTAATCTACTATGCGCTTGTATTCTTGGTTGGAACTCTGCAACCGCTCTTTAATCTTACTGTGGAGCTCCTGTGTCTATGTTGCAAAATGTTCCACTCCAACACTTCTTAACTCACTTTGCTCCAAGTCTCTCAACTCAGATAATCCTCTTAGCTGCATTCCATACATTATCTGAAATTGGCTCTGTCATGTGCTCCCGTTAGGTGAGTTTTTATATGCAAATTCCGCTTGCGGCAGAATCCGATCCCACTGACTATGATGTTCAACTACCAAGCTTCTTAACAGGTCTCCCAAACTCCGATTTACTACCTCTGTATGTCCATCTGTCTGAGGGTGATATGTTGAGATAAAAGATATATTTGTCCCCAGCTTTTTCCATAGTGTCCTCTAGAAATGACCAACAAATTTGGTATCTCTTTCTGAAACAATACTCTTGGGTAAACAATGAATTAAAACAACTTCTTTGAAAAACAGATTTGAAATGTTTGTTGCATCACTGTTTTTCTGACATGGAATGGAATGTTCCATTTTTAAGAATCTTTCGACTACCACGAATATGGAATCACAAGCTCTTTGTGTCCTCGATAGTCCTAACACAAAATCCATGCTTACCGCGTCCCACGACCTCTCTGGTATTGGCAATGGTTGATACAACCCTGTATTCTGTCTTTTCCCTTTTGCGTGCTAGCAAATTCTACATATGTTCACAAATTTCTTGACATCCGTCCTCATCCCTGCCCAATAATACAAACTATTCAGTTGCACAAATGTTTTATCATGGCCCAAATGTCTAACCAATTCTCCACTATGCTTTTCCTTCAAACAATTTTCTCTCATAGAACTCTTTGGGATACACAATTGATTCCCTTTGAATAATAATCCACCCTGACTTAAATATTCAATCCATTGGCTTTTGTCTCTCAGAACATGATTCTCACATGCTTCATAAGTGTCCTTGAAATTTGAATCATCTCTATACATTTCCTTAAGGCTATCAAAACCTAAGGTCTTCACATGAAATTCCTACAGAATCAAACATTTCCTACTCAATGCATCAACAACCTTGTTAGCATTTCCATAAATTTTCTTTATAACAGAAGTAAAGTTCTGCATAAATTCAACCCATTTTGCATGTTTCTGGTTCAGTTTCTCCTGTTTAGTTATAAACTGTAAGGCCTGGTTGTCACTATGCAAAACAAACTCTTTCAGACCCAAGTAGTGCCTCCATTTCTTCAACACTTGTATGACTGCATAAAACACTTTATCATACGTGGAATAATTCTTTTTGGCATTGTTCAAATTCTCATTTAAGTATGCAACTGGTCTATTGTCTTGACTTAAGACTGCTCCAATTGCAAATCCACTTGTGTCACATCTCACTTAAAATGCCTTACTGAAATCTGGCAGAACCAGAACTATTTTTCCAGTTATCTTCTCCTTCAACAACTTGAAACTTTTCTCCGCTTCCTATGTCCAATGAAAAGATATATGTCTTTTCTTAACTGTGTCCATCATTGGCGCACAAATTCCACTAAAATTTTTGATGAGGTTCCTGTAAAAACTAGCTAGTCCATGGAAGCTTCTGACTTCAAAGATATTCCTTGGTGATGACCACTCTTTAATTTCTCTTACCTTTGGATCCATATTCAACTCATTCGAAGAGATCACAAAACCCAAATAAATAATTTATGTCTTCATGAAAGATGACTTCTTCAGATTTATCAAAAATTTCTCTTACTGCAACCTCCTCATCACTAGAGTTAAATGTCTCAAATGTTCTTCCTCAGTCTTACTAAATATCAGTATATCATCAAGATATATTATTTCAAACTTCCCAATTAAATATTTCAAGACTTTTCTCATCAATCTCATAAAAATACTTTGCGCATTCGTCAAGCCAAATGGCATGACAAGCCATTCATAAAATCCTTCATTTGTCTTCAATGTCGTCTTCCATTCATCACCTTTCCTCATCCTAATCTGATGATATCCAATTTTCAATTCAATTTTTGAAAACAACTTTGCTCCACTCAAGCAATCCATCAAGTCATCCATCCTGGGTAAAGGAAATCTATACCTGATGGTGATTTTGTTTATAGTCCTCGAGTCTATACACATTCTCCATCCACCATATTTATTTGGACTTAACACTGTTGACACAACGCATGGACTCAAGCTTTATCTAATCAAACCTTTTTCCATCAAATCTTGGACTTTCTTCTCGACCTCTTCATTCTCCCGTGGCGTCAATATGTACATTGCTTTGCTTGGAAATTTTTCTCCTGGTATAAGGTCAATATGATGGCTTATACTTCTAATGGGCGACAATGAACAAGTTAAATTGTCCACCAGTATATTAGTGAAATTCTATAACAGTTCTTGAATCTCCTCAGATAGATCATCTATTGAGGTACTAGTCAAGATGACTGTAGGTCTTCTCACAACAACAAACTGCATTTCTTCATCTTTCTTGAATTCATCTAGAAGTTCCTTCCCACTCATGAGAAGTGTAGTATTTATTGTCTCTTATTTCACCTTCTTTCGCTCAATTGGAAGCAACATGTGTGTCCTACCATTCTTCTCTAAGGTGAATGTGTTCTTTCTTCCATCATGAATAACATTTATGTCATATTGCCATGACCTTCCCAACAAAAGATGACAGACATCCATGGGAATAACATCACATAAGATCTCATGTCTATATCCCCCTATCTGAAATTCAACTAAACATTGTTTAGTGATATTTACCTGATGTCGTTTTTGAAACCATGAAATTTTGTCTGGGCTTGGATGTGTAGTTGTTTCCAATTCCATCTTTTCCACCATCTCTGTGGATACTAGATTATATGTGCTTCCACTATCCACTATCACCTTGCATACCCTATCCTTGGTTTTACAAGAAGTCCTAAATAAGTTGTTCCTCTGGACTGGATTCTCCATCTCTTTCTCTGGCGTCAAGAGAATTTTCCTCATCATTAAGGATTTTCCACCTTTTTCATATTTTTACTGAACATTTTGCCTTTGCGCTTATGAAACATGAGCTTCTCCTCCTCCATATATTGTTCTATTGGAACATTCAAAATATTTGTGTCTGATCTTTCCATAGACAAAATTTTTTATTTCACCTCCTTTGCCTCTTCCTCTTCCTCTTGCTGAAGGAAAAGTGTTTCTATCGGCATACTATCCTCCTTATGAGCTTCCTCCCATTTCTGTGTGGTTATGAGGTTTCTTTTCTTCATCTTTGCACTTATGTACTTTGTCTTGGACAATTGCTTTGCCTTTGCTCTGACTTCTACCTCTTCCCCTTTGACCTTGCTTTCGGGCCAAATTCACTTTTGCTTTGAAGAAATATGATAAGCATATTCTACATTTATGATTATCACCATGTTCATCTCATCCTGAATCTCATATCTCAAGCTATTCATGTATATGAATATTTTTTCATCATCACTCTCACGATGACCAACTCTGATATTTAGTCTGTAAAATTTCTCAGTGTATTCCTTCACTATCATCCCTTTCTGTCTCAAATTCTGCATTCTTTGAAACAGATTGATTTGGAAATCTCTGGGTAGGAATTTGGATCTCATCTTGGCAACCATCCTGTCCCATCTTTTAATTCTTTTTTTTCCTTTGCAACGCTTGTCAGCCTACATTTCATCCCACTACAGTGTTGCATGCCCTTTCAGTCTAGTAACTACGTGCTTAAATTTATTATCTTATTCGATATCTTCATAATCGAAGTATTTATTTAGAGCTCTAAACCAATCTAGCAACTCCTCAACGTCTAATTAGCCTTCATACATTGGGATGTCCATTTTGTCTACGGAACCTATCCTTGCAACAACTTTGAATAGACGTTATTCTACAACATCTTTGGCTACAACTTCTTCTTCGACTCCAACTTCATTCTCACTTTCGGCCTCAATGATATCTCTAGTATCATGTGTTCACCTCTGTGTTGTCTCCATAACATCCAATCGATCACGAAGTTCTCTCATTTCCCTTTCCATGGCTGGATCGGGTATGGGCCTCTCTTGATATCTCCTTGGCGGCATTGCTTCAATCTGTCCACGTAGAATTTAAATCACAACTATCCTCTGTCTTCCCTTTATAGAAAACACATTTTTTTAGATCTGATACCACCTGACGTAGTACCCCTACCTCAGCAAGGTCTTCTTGACCTCTCGGTCTTTGGATCCTCCTATTTCCAAGCTGAAATGGCTCCTTGGTCCCTGCTGGAACCTTCAACACTTAATGACCACAGGTCCTTCTCTAAGCTCTGCCCACGTGAACATGCACTAGACGTGAGCCTCCACTCCACGTGAGCACCGAACTGACCACAACCTTAACCCAAAAAAGCGCATCGGGTTTTGCGATGTCGGGACTTTCGTTGCAAGTCACCCTGACTCTTCCGATTCCCAAAATCCCGAAATGCTGAAATTTCCTTTCCACAGATCAACGGTCCTAGTTCTCCCACGATATGACGATCCAGATCGCGTCGGGATTTCACGTATCGGGGATTTGTGAAGTGGCCCTATCCCCTTCTCTGGAAATCCAAAATCACGATGACCTCTTTGTCAGATCGACGATCTTGATTCCCCGTGATCGAATGCTCCAGATTCTTCCTCCTCTTATCATAATTTAACGACTTATGATTCCCGAAAATAACTTCCTCCACACTCTCGACTCAAGAAATGATAATGTTTCAGAGTGCCCAATCAACGACTCATGATCCTCTGGACCTAATGACTTCTACCTCTCTTGAACTTGTGAGTTTTTAAATAGACTCAGTCTCATCCTCTCTGTTGGTCTACTAGATCCAACGGTTTAGGGAAAATCAGTTTTTCTCCCTACGAGAAATTCAACCGTCTGTTCAGGTTCTCAAAGACTCCTAGCCAAATAACTTGGTGTCTTTCCTCTTGAGCTTGGTTTCTGTGAGGTGAATTCAACCCTCGTCTATCCCTTGCACTTTCCAGTCTCTATCCCTTCTGGGTTTGATTCTGGCTACAAACTCAAGGATTCCAAGGGATTCTTGCACACACTCCTTACGACCTTCACAATAACCTCTGATTATCTGATATCGCCCAACTCTGTGCACTCCTTGTGACAAAATTTCTTCAACCACTCACTTGGTTGGAAAAGTCTAAGACTTCACCCTGGCCTACGCACACCTTGTATGACTCTGTGCTATACTTACACTTATTTTCGTATAAGAACAACTTTATCTCTCCTGATCTTTTCTGAGGTAAAACTCAGAATCTCGTCAATGCACTCCTTATGGATTTTCACTGCACTCCTTACAGGAATTCTCAGGAAGAGAAGCAATTGAAACTTATACTCTTCCCATCATAGAATTCATACATTCAACATGAAATCATACACATAAAGAATTGAAACAAATGAATAACATAGAATATAAGAAAACTCTAAACATACCATTCAGTAGATGCAAACAGTAATCACAACAAAACCATGAGCTTGAATCAAAGAATTCTTATATTAATTCAAGTGCTTATGTAGATGGTTTCTATAGCAACAACTATCTTCTCAAACAACTTCTACAATCTATTTTCTCCTATTCTCTCTTGCTCTACAACTTCTACTCTTACAATGAGAATTATCATACAATACATCTATGAGGGAGATTTCTTCAGTTTTCCCTCCTACAACTCTAAGCTATCTTATAGAACTTAAATACTACAACTATTTTACATTTATTACATTAAATGCCTCCAACTGATAGATGAGAGAGAACGCTCAAAATCTGTGTTACAATCCCCAAACCATAAAAGCAATTGTATATTTTTTAGATATTACATTTATGTCTCTTATTTTGATATTCAAAACATTTTCAAAATGCACACTGGTGTGTATCCAGCTCTCCTCCATTTGTGCTTTCTTGCGATTCTCTTGCATCACCCCCAACCTCATATGTTTTTTCTCTATTAATCCCTCAACCCCCCACCCTCATATATATGAAGTTGGGGGTGGGGTTTATAATAGAGAAAACATANGACGACTATTTCGACGCTCTTGCGACGTTATGTCGTGGATATTGCGACGAATCTTGAGTCTCTGAAACATCGTTTCATGGGAAGTGGAAATTTCAACAAACTTGAAATAACGTCGCAAGAGAGACGACCCTAGGGAACTTCTCACAATTGTGACAAAAAAAGAAATATCGTCACCAATACGATAATATAGGCAAACTAAGTGAAACCAACTGTTCGTCTCAATTGCGACGACAATTTTCATGGTTTATATAGAAAATTCGTCGCAAGATTTTTTATCGTCATCGACATTGTGACGACATTTTTTCTTGATTTATATAGAAAATTTGTTGCAGGATTTTTTATTGTCGTCACAATTGAGACGAAAAAATTTCTTTGTTTTTAATGGTCGTCGCACGTGCAACGACAATTTGTTTTTGTTTATATAGCCTATTCATTGCAAGAATGACAACATTTCTTTGTTTATATAGAAAATGCATCGCAGGAATTTTATGGTCATCGCACTTGAGACGACAACATTTCTTTCTTTATATAGCGAATTCCTCATAGGTATATTATGGTCGTTGAAAGGGCGATGAAAAATATTTATTTATAAAAAAAATAAAAATTGGTGGAAATATTAATATTAATTTTACCATATTAATAACTATCAATAGAAAACATTGACATTATTTATTATTTATATTAATAACTTCTTTTGCATGGGGACTTGGTGTTTTTTCCAACAACCAAGCAAAAGCTTATGCACTTTGGAAAGGATTGAAAATTTCTAAA
>SNQJ01S0018892.1:83887-95482 GCA_010110895.2 Picea sitchensis
ATATATAATTTTATATAAAATTGACAAAATAAAAAAAGAAAATGAATATATAGCTAATTACCATGGGACGATATTCATTCGATCCACCATCAATGTGCCCATATTTCCTACAATGTTTTGTAGTTGTTGCTATTAAAATTCTTACGGGACGTCTGAGGAAACATTTTTTACAAGGGAAATAACATCTACCATAACCCTTTTCACCCGCTTTACTTTTTTCCCCACCTCTAACAACATTCTGTAACATTCTTCCACACAAAAATACCCTTTTGGAATCGTCGTTGTTATAGCAAGATTGTTGCAACATCTTTAAATCGTCAAATATTTATAGTCCAATTTTAGGTCACTATCGTCGCAATTGTGACGACCGTGACCTAAAAATATTTATTTTAGGTCATTTTTAATGGTCAATTTTAAGGTTAGGTAAGTCAGTGCTCTTGCGATGAATAAATTACATTCGACACTCTTGTGACGACCATTTACCATAATAATTTAGTCAAACTACATGTGTCGAGATAACGACAAATACGGGGTGGATTTAGAAAAATTAAACTTTTTCTCTTGCATGTTGCGACGAAAGAGTACTTTCATCACAAGTGGTCGTCACAAATTTTTCAATATGTAGTAGTGAGGGTGGGGGTGTGCGAATAATAGAGAAAACATAATATGTTTTCTATATTATTCTCCCCACCCCTACCCTCATATGTATGAGGGTAGGGGTGGAAATAATAAGAGAGAAAACATAATATGTTTTATTTTCTCTATTATAACCCCCACCCCCAGCCTCATATATATGAGGCTAGGGGTGGGGGTTATAATAGAGAAAAAAAAACATATTATGTTTTTTCTCTTATTCTTCCCACCCCCTTTTATGAGGGTGGAGGTGGGGGTAGGGGTAGGGGGAATAATAGAGAAAAAATAAGGGTGGGGGTGAGGGGAAATGATTTCAACATAGATTTCTTAGAAAAAAAGGTTATTTCAAACAAAGACATAAAGGTTAGAATAAAGTATCTTGCAAATGAAAAGGAACTAGATACTAACAGTTAAACTATTGAAATTGTCAAATGGGGAAGTCCATTTTTATATACATTTATCAAGGATATATTCAATCAATTCATCTTGCCAATTGCAAGGAATTGGATACTAATGGTATAACTATTGAAATGGTCAAATGTGGAAGTTTATATTTGTGTGCATTTCTCAACGATATATTCAATCAAGACATATAGCATCAGTTTCCTTCATACTAGTGATTTAGTTAAATGATACCTATTCACAAAGGAAGATATAAAAATAATGTGATAAATTATAGAACTATCGTGGTTAGTATCTTATTTTTGTAACAACCGCACCGTTACGACAAAAAACTAGGTACAGTAGGTAAAAAAAAATTAAAAGCATCAGGGAATTGACGTCAACACATAATTCATATAAAGGCATAATCAACATGACATCACAATCAAAGAAATAAAATTGACACCTCAATAATCAATAACAACACAAGCCAATGCATTTACATAATGATAGCGACACATGATCAACACATAAACATAACTAGTGACGCAGTTCAAGACATCACACTCAACCGAAGAAATATAAATAATGATCCACCATATCGTTGAATAATAAGGAACTACCCACCCATCCTATCTTGCATGGTTAGGACCTCCAGGACACATAATAAATGTTAAATCCCATGATTCATCTGATTGATTTTGACCATTTAAGGTCTCAGGGATGGCGACTAATCTAACGAACAAGGAGGTGTCTAGATCCGACTAATCCAATCAAGCTGACATCAACTAGATCAATCAATCAATCCTAATCATCAATTAATCATGGCGCAAGGGTATAATCAACTTTATCAATCATACGTTAGCATCACAAATTCATGGTGCACGAGAAATCTAATTTCTAAGGCAATCATTCATCAACATTCAATAGTGGCGCAAGAGTAAACTAATCACAAAACCAATCCTACATTCATATAATTAACATGCACAAGAAATCTAAGTACTCAATTAATCACACATCAATCATTACTTCAATGGCGCAATAGAATCGATTTAGTCACCCCTCTTATTTTCATGCGCAAAAATAATCTAATAACATTAAGTTAAAGGTGCAAGAGAATCATAAATTTTATTTCAAGGCACAAATAATTCGAATCACATAACCATTCAAACATAGGATTAAATTAATGGTGAAAAAGTGAACCAATTTCTATAACAATCATACATTCACATAATTACAGGTGCAAATTCCACCTGAGAAACATTCTCACCATGGCCCACATATCAATAAATTCGATGCAATTACCATTTATGAAACATTCCACCAAGGGTTCAACTAAATTTGGCATGCATTAATATGTTTGACAAAAATAACAACTATGTACATTCCAACTATAGTTCATCTACCCATAAGACTTATCCATATAATCAATGCCATTAGCAACTACAACTGAGTCCCACAATAGTTCATCTATAATTAGCATTCATCCATATAGTCGATGCTTTTAGCACCTATTAAACATGACAAGGATCACAACGAGACGAAAATACACATGACAAGTTATAGGTCCTTTAAGGATCCATGAATGCCAGGGAATGTTTTAGTTGAATACCCTTCCTAGATCTCACTTCCAAGTATGTGGGTTCTAAGTAAGTAAGTAACTTTATCCCCTCTATTCTAAAGTTTTCTTGAATTGTGTTAAGATAAAATTTCAAGATATGCCCTACGCCAAGGATAGAAACTCTAGCATTTCAAGAACAACTATCTGGGAGGCCCACAAAAATGAAGAACAACCCTTGGCTAACGTAATGATATTAATCATATTTTTTACTAGTCGAACCACGTGTAAGTCTGAAATTTCCACTTCCTAAATTGTGTTAATAGAATATTTATTTTCACAAGTAGACTAACTTAACCCGAAGTGTTATACTTGACAATGGGAAAATGTTGGGTAGGTCCAAATACATGTTCTCAATGGTTCAATGTGTGGGAAAAATAAATCCTTGTAGAAACTAAAAAATCATTTAAGAGGTGACCAAGGCCCACAACAAAATAAGACATCAGGCTAATCAAAATCTAATTAATAATTTACATATTTCTTAACATACAATAAAAGATTTGATCATGTGCTTAGATTAAAGAAGATTGTTGAATATCATAAGTAAAATCTAATATTGCTACCTTCGATTCCTCATCGGTAATAAATTTCAATCCATGGTCGACGGGTAGAGGCTAGACCAAGGAAATCTTCAACGACGGCTTCAAGTCTTATGCCACGCAGAAGGAAAATCACCCTTAAGGAATAAAACGTTGCAACGAATTAAATTGTTTGCATCCTAACACTGAATTTGTGGTTGAAGAATATCTTGTTTTCCTTCTAGAAATAAAAATGTTGCAAAGAAGTAAATTTTGTGCATCCTAACAATGAATTTGTGGTTGTAGATGTCTTTTTTTCCTTTGAGGAATAAATTTTTTTTCAGAGAATTAACTTGTGTGCATCCTAACAATGAATTTGTGGCTGTAGAATGTTTGTTTTCCTTCCAGGAATAAAAACGTTTTCAGAGAATTAACTTGTGTGCATCCTAACAATGAATTCGTAGCTATAGATGTATTTTTTTCCTTCCAATAATAAAAACGTTTTCAGAGAATTAACTTGTATGCATCCTAACAATGATTTGTAGTTGTAGAATGTTTTTTTTCCTTCCAAGAATAAATTTTTTTTCATAGAATTAACTTGTGTGCATCCTAAGAATGAATTTGTGGTTGTAGATGTCTTGTTTTCCTTCCAGAAATAAAAAGGTTTTCAAAGAATTAACATGTGTGCATCCTAACAATGAATTTGTGGTTGTAGATGTCTTGTTTTCCTTCGAGGAATAAAAACGTTTTCAGAGAATTAACTTGTGTGCATCCTAACAATGAATTTGTGGTTGTAGAATGTATGCACAATAAAGCAAGGCCAGGAATGATGAGGCAAGACAGTGCCAGTTAATCTGTCAAAGGAGTCTTGTGTTAGTTGAATCCATGAGGTGTGCAGTGAGGGTAATAGGTTTTAGTTGAAGTCTCAAATTGAAATAAAAAAAAAAAACAACCAACAATGATCAACGATTCCTGGAGATCTATTCAAATCAACAAATTTAGAGAAAAGGAGTGTCAAGGCGTTTTTCTATTAAATCTTAATTTCCAATGCAATTAAGCAATAAAAAAACGTAATTTTACAATTTAAATTCCCAATGCAATTACAATTTTAAGTAAAATATCGTAACCGATGAAGAAGATGATCCTCGAGACGATCCTTGGCAACTCACATTCCTTCCAACCTCATGCTTTCTAATCGTTGAAACTTCACTGGTACCTCCCATCCAACTCTAGGGATACTCTTATTCCCCCATAGCCCCCCGAGCCACAAAGGTTCCATGCACACACACAACCATAAATCGTGTAGCTCCCATATCACCTCACAAGGTAGAGCCACCACTCCTTCTAAACCTGGGTATCCGAACTCTCATAAGTAAAACCAGTCAAATTTCTGCAACATAACTTTGACCATAACCTATGTGTTCATTCCTCCTCTCAACCATTTGTTTTATAGAATTTCCTTGGTGACAACTTGTCATTTTCACATTTAATTCATTTAAAAAAAATTTAATTAAGAATTATTCCCCCCCCATACACTTGTCACTTGTTCCATTAGTTGCACAAGTAAATCCACAATTTAATTTAATTAAAAGTCAATTTCCCTCACCCATTATAAAAGCGCTCCTAAAGTCACTCCTACTTGTCCCTTTATTCCCTTTATTTCTCATTTATGACCGACACCTTTCTAAAATGAAGTTGAGTTAAAATAGAAATGTTCTCTAGTTAGACTAGACTCTAGATACCTTTCTATGCTTACACATTCTTGTATGCTTTATTCCTTTCTTATTTTAATTTCTAATTTGGTAATTACTTGCACAATCTGTATTAAATCACTCTTTAGATTTATTTTATTTTCATTGATCTTAAATTGATTTAGTTCATCCCCTCATTATTTAATTTATAAATTAGATTTTTTAGTCCTGTCATTAACTTAGACTTAAGCTTAGTTAAATTTGTATTTGCAAAAGATTAGACCATTAGAGATTATGATTAATTAATTAATTAATTAATTAATCAATTAATTAATTCGGTAGTGCTTAAGATTTTACAAGGTTTAACATTCGCTCAAAGTTTTTTTGGCCACCTTGATTCATTGACTCGAATTTTTAAATACCGCAACATGCCCTTCAAGACACACTCTGGGCTCCAATGTTTCCACTCTCCTTTGATTCCAATTTTTAATAATGTGACGTGCCCTTCAAGATGCAGTTCGTTCTCCAAAGGTGCCACTCACCTTTGACTGGTTTTGGTAGTTGTCCAACCCCTGGAGTCAATACTCCATTTAGGTGAACTTGTGACAGACTAAGGGCCTCTAAGGAATAATAACCCTACCTTATTGCATGCCCCTTAGAATCTTCGTGAGAGACTGTCTCAGTCTACCCTCATGGCATCGTGGATCTCTCGAACTAAGTAATCGTTAACCTACAATTCGAGCCACGACAAAAGTTCTAGTAGGCTATGATAGGAGTGTCGCCACATCTCTCCCTCAATATCTTGTTGTTATGCATGACCCATTTATTCCTTATCTGAGTTTGATTAGAAAGAAATCGTCAGCCTGCATCCATTAATGAAACATTGTCAATGATTCATAACAACCTCATAATATACCCGATCATTTGTTACATAGGAATAAATAAAATACTCAAACCAATACAATCCAGTCCTTGACTTGATCCAGAGTCCAAGCAGGTCCATTGATGCCATCGACATCCTCAATCTGTCAAGTGTCCTATACATTCAGAGGAAATTCATCAATAACATCTATCAATACATAGATATCAAATAAAATAACATCATAATCCATCAACATCATCATAAGAATCCATATGCGAACAAACAACCATATACTAAAACCGGATCACTTGCACGCAAGTGTCCTCAAAGAATAAGTCAATAACATGTGCTCGCAAGAGTGAGATGTTACAATTTTTCAAATTATATAGCACCATTATAGAGAGGAAGATACGTTAATGGGAAGAAGAAACAATGTTAGGTTTACCTCTTGCAACATTTTCAACGTAAGTATTCAATCATTGGGCACCTTCTAATGTTTAGAATTGCTACTGAGAAAGTACAAGGGGAATCTAATATTACTTATATTTTCCTTTTGAATTTTGTTGAATCCTTCAATACAATACATTGAATAAATTTTTTGGAAAGAATGAAGAAAGTATGAATTTATGTTGAGTGGAGAGAAGTTGATTTATATTTATATGAGAATGTTATTAGGCTAAGTGCAAGCTAATGATAATATATTTTGACATAATAGAGGAAATGAGAATTTGAAAAAATATATGTCATTTGACTATATGAATATTTTGAGATATATACACAATGAAATGAATCTATATTCCAGGTAAGAATGTAACATCCTGCTCTGGCGCACTGAGAAAACTTATTCTTTGAGGACACTTGCTTGCAAGTGATCTGGACTATTATGATATTAAACTCTTATCCTTGATTTTTGTTACGTTATGATAGATGACATGATGTTTTACTGCTTGGACATAAACAGGTGCTATTGACTCAGTTTTATTGAGTGTTCAGGGTTTTGGACCTTGAGGATGTAGAGGCATCGATGGAACCCCTTGGACTCCGGATTGAGTCAGGGAGTGTGCTATTTGGGTTGATTTATTCACTGTGATATTTCATTGATTTGATGATATGATGTGGACATGTTCTAACACGATTGTTGATGATGCAGGATGACAATAGCCTGCCAACCAGACTCACATATGGAGTAAAGGGGCCATACACGATTTCCAGAGAGGTTGAGGGAGAGGTGTGGACAGTAGCCCTGCCACAACCTACTAGCACTCTCGACGTGGCTCGAACTGTAGGTTAACGATTACCTATTTTGAGAGGATCCACAATTCCATGAGGGCAGACTGCGACAGTCGCTCACGATGATTCTAAGGGGCACGCAATAAGGCAGGGGCCTTATTACTTAGAGCCCTTAGTCTCCCACAAGTTCACTTGGTGGAGTGTTGACTCCAGGGGTTATTGACGTCTACCAATAAGTCAAGTTGGCGAGTGGCACCCTTGGAGCATGTGGTGCATCTTGAAGGGAACGTTGCGCAAAAGAAACACAAGAAGCGAGTGGCACCCTTGGAGCACGTAGTGCATCCTGAAGGGAACGTCGCGTAAAAAGAAATGAATGAGGTGAGTGGCACCCTTGGAGCACGTAGTGCATCCCAAAGGGCACGTCGCATCGATGATGAAGAAGAAACAAACCTAGATGGCCCTAAGATATTAACGCCTTAAGAAATCATTAAACAACTTTCCCTAACCAAGTGTCGCCCAGTTCAGAATCTAAGTCCTAAGTCTAAAAATTCTCTAGGGTAAAATTTTAGTCTAACCTTAAGAAAAAGACCCTAAAAATAAAAATAAAAATTTAAACAAAAACCCACTTAAGTAATAGTTTAGTCTTCATAAAATTCTTGGGGTAAATGAAGAGAGTAAGAATTTAATTAAAACTAATGGATTTAAAAATTGCAAAGAAGAAATTATTTATTAACTTGTCAAAGTACAAAAGATATTAAATTAATAATAAAATGGAAAGATTTAATAGAGCAACTGCCATTTTGGCTTTAATAAAAAAGGGGGGGGAAAGAAGGGAATAATAAGAATTAGGAAACTAAGTAATGGAGGAAACATAATAAAGGAAAGATGGGAACTTATGGTAAAAAGCAAGGTCAACATAGTAAGGAATCTGCAATTAAGAACCTTCTAATTTGAGCTAATTTAGTAACATCATTTTTTGGGAAAGTATTTAAAACATGTAAGGGGATCTAGAAACACCTAGAAGTAAATTTAGGAGCGACTCTAGGTGGGTGAGGGAAATGAGACAATTAATAAATTTAAAGAAAATATTTATTGGAGAAAAGAGGGGGATGGACGACACTTGTGCGAAGGAGAATATTTGGAATAATTTTATTAAAACTTAACTTAAAAGTGATTTAGGGAAAGTTTGAAGAGCGAAAACTCTATAAAAGAAAGGGAATATGAGGAAGAAATGGATGGACGGTTAGCGTAATGTTACGCTGTCGAATTTTTGACTTGACTGATTGCTTGTGAGGAGTTGGGATTTCTCAACTCGGATAGGAGTGGTAGCTCAGCCTTGCGAGGTGAGCTGGGAAGCTAGACTTACCATCTGGATAGTGTGTGGCCCATTTGCGGCTCAGGGGGCTAAGGGGGAAGCAGAGTACCCCTAGCGATTGGTTGGGAGGTACCGGTGTAGTCTCGACGGTCGGTGAGCGGGAGCGACACGGAGCGCGCGGTCCTCATTCGAGGCGGGAGTTAAGGCAACAGTATGTTATTTTTATTTGTAGAATAGAATGCTTTAAGACTGATGCTAGGATCTGAAATTGATTGTAAATGAATTGGGTTATCTCGTTTTCTTGATGGTAACTGTGCTTAACGCGCTCCCTTGTAATTTCACCATGCGTTGCATTCACCTCTCGACTACATATTGAACCGCCTTGCATTAGGAATTTAGCACTGAAAATTAAGTATATTGGTGGGATTATTTTTTGTTGTAGTCTTGACCGGTCGCACCGAAAACTCGTTCTTCTACCATACTAGATTTTTTATGACGTACTTTATTCGTCCGAACCGATTCTTGAAGTTATAGGTCTGAAACTTGACTAGAGTTGCATGTCTACAGTGCTTTTATAGTTAGAATTTATGCAGTGAAAATTTATGAAACGAAATGTTAGGTTCATAAATTTGTACTATAATTTTATGTAATGAAATTTTTAGGTTAGGAATATTGTAATGTAATTTAAGCACAGAAATTTTGCTTAAATTTGACCGCAATCTGTTTTCTATTTAGAAATTCTAGGTCTGAAATTTGATTGACTTTACATGCTGGGACACGTTTATGTTTCAAATTTACGTATATGAAGGCATTATGTTCCGATTGACTGTATTGCAAGTTACGTTTGAGTTTGTAGAAATTCTTGAAGTCATGAAATTTTAGGACCACAATGCGCAAGGAGAGGTAGGAGGCATTGCCAGGAAGGAGGCGATTGGGTTCCCGTGTATCAACTTCCTTCACAGTTCCATCCAAACTTATTAAACATTTTCAACCTTCCACTCTTCTTCTTAGATGCTTATGATAAATTTATGGCACATTTTATTACTGGCACTGAAGCGAAATTTTCACAGTGAAACGTTTGGTGACTTGTTTTAAAGCCGAACTAGACCTTACAGTAATTCTTAGATGATTAGCAGCGATAGGGAGAGAAACGACCGACAAGGCCTTGGCTGTCCAGACGACCCGATATGCTTAGTAGATTCATCTACTTCACCACTACTGACATTGGTTCAGTCGTTTATATTCACCCCTGTAATTCACCCGAATCCTAAAGCCGCCTCTATGTTCTGGTAAAGTCGCATTCCATCTACGCGATTGTGCACGAGTCAGTCCCTTGGAATTTTCCCTTGGTGCCATTTGGGGGTGCGATCCTTAGGGTCTGGTGTCGATGAATTTTAGTTCCCCAACGCCTGGTCTATACTGGTGGTCGGGTTGTTTTCAACAGAAGCCTTTATCCTTACTATATAAAAATGGTGACGGTCTCATCTGCAAAACGCGTCGCGTACGGTGGCGAAGGGGTTATCGGATGCGTTCAGGAAAAATCTCATTACTTCTTGGATTATGGAAGACAACCCTTGACAGTTTTCATTTGACTCCTGACCTTCCAGCATGCGTGCACAACCCTTACATTCTGGCGTCGATTGTTGCCTCTGATTTTTCCCCCTTTTTCTGGCCTCTTACCTGGCTCGGGCCTTCTCCCAAGTTTCCTATTTCCAAAAGGAAACATATTAAATTGCCATACCTCTTAAACGCCACATGTTGGTTCTTAAAATAGAGTTATCTTCGCCCTTGATTTGTTTACTAGCAGCTGGTAAAGAGATGCTGTCAGAATGATTATTATCCAGCGATATTCTAAGATGGTGGCTTTTTCATTATTATATTTTAGTTTATAAATAATTAACACAGAATGTTAGCGCTGAACCTAGGACAATTAAAATGATAGCACTAGATTTCATTTATATATTTTTATATTTAAAGAGTGATAGGTAGCACCAAAAAAAATAAAATATTTATATCTTATTAGAATGCTGAATAGACCAGGTGGTTGGTTTTGATTGCTAGATGATAAAATTTTTATTTGAGGTTAATTAAATATGGTGGAGCGATTTATAATGAATGGGAAAAAAAATTTAATATATCACCATGGTTACTGTTGATTAAGAACAAGATCAAAAGGGAATGGTGGATTACATTACAGCTTCTTGGGTTTACATTTTAGATTGGAATAGTTATGTTTTCCTTCCATAAAGTCTTGACGTTATGCATTCTGTTGAATATAATGAAATGTAATGTGATATAATGAGATGTTTAGATAAGGTAATAAGTAATGGAATGTTAATGTAAGGAATGTGAGGTAATGTAATGTAAAGGAACTATAATATGGTGAATGTAATGAATTGTAATGTCTTAGGTATCACTAATATCCATGGTAAAATAAATGTTAATGAAATCATCATTCGGGTAATGATATCACAGTTTAATTACGTGGTTAACACCTAAAATGCAAGATGATTGAGAGTTTTACAGGTCATTGTGCTACAAGGGTATTATGGGCATCATTTCGTAGCATTGATATTACCATTTTTACTGCTAGTGATAGCTTACAATTATATTGTCCTTGAACTATGTACAATAAGATTTTATGACTTAATAAATGGAGGATTGAGATTAATTAGATTTACCTGATGCTAAATGTACTCATCGGTTAATGAAATCACTGGAGTAATTGGTTGTATTCCATCACTGTTGAGTCATAGACAATTCCTTGTCTTAACATTGTTTGGTCATTGTCGGAGTCCTTTTGACCTACGTCGCCGTAGAGGACGTAGTAGCTCTCGGTTTTTGGGTTGTGCTTGGTTGTTTTAATTTCGTTGCTTGGTCTGCTTGTGTCGGGCGGGATGTAGACGCCTCCATGTTCCTCAGAACAGTCGCCAGCCCTAAGACCTTAAATGGTTAAAATCGATGGGAACCTAGGCTTATGTGTCTTGGAGGTCCTAACCACTGCAGGGTAGGATGGATGGGTAGGCAGTCTTTTTGTGGTTGATTGATTGTCGTTTAATGCTTACAGTTACTTGTTGTGCGCCCTATGTCGTCTGGTGGTGTTCATCGTGGTTGCGTCTTGTATGTCGTCTGGTGGTGTTCATCGTGGTTGCGTCTTGTATGTCGTCTTGTTGTGTTCTTCATTGTTGCGTCTTGTTAGTCGTCGGGTGGCGACGGAGAGTTGAATGTGTGGTTTCCCTTTTACACGCGTGATGCAGGAGCATCGCTCACTCGATCAAGCGAGCCAGCGCGAGGAGGAAAGGGAACAGCTGGAGAGCGCCAGCATTTAAATTTTTGAACCATTGTAA
>SNQJ01S0018892.1:95532-110547 GCA_010110895.2 Picea sitchensis
AGTCACCGTTTGAGAGGGAAACGGAGTATAGACACCCTCCCCTGTATCATTGTATTATTCGGATTCATTCATACAGAGAGAAAGAGAGAGCAGAGCAGAGAGCTTGTGAAGAAACCTCCATTTACAGTTATTGAATTAATAGGAAGAGCCCTGATTCAATTCCATGGACGCGTTTGAGCTCTGTGTGTTGCTGATATTGTGTTTGTGTATGTTTGCTTCATTTTATGCTTATTTGTTATATGCTGCTTATGTGATTGCGTATCAGGTTAGAAACCTGAGAGAATGAGTTTCAATCGTTTCTCTGCTTAGGCCGGGAGATTCCTGCATCGAGTGCAGTGGAATTCCTCCGCATAGAGTGCGTCGAGGAGGCCAAGCCGTTGAACTTTTGTTCTCCGTTGTCCAGAGTGGGTTTGAGGTATTCGAGCCGTGCAGGTGAGTGCAGGTCGAATTCGAGCCTCAGTAGCAAGTCCGAGAAGGAAAGGTTCGAGGCTGCTGCAGCGTGGGTGCACAGGTCCCAGGAGACTTCATCACTAAGGAAGTGATCGAGGACCGGACACAAGGAGCGTGTTCGAGAAAATCTCTGTAGGAGTCTGAGTTAGTAAAAGGTTAGGAGGAAAGTAACCCTCAAGCGCCGGAAGAACCCTTTGCCATCGCCTATCGGCGAATCGGGGTTGGCGAGGACAAGAATCCCAGGCACGTCGAAATCGCGAAGCGCGATTCCCCGATTTGGTCAGGGCCGTTGATTTGAACGGAGACAGGTGGCACGAATCCGGAGCCTCGGGATTTCGACATTCGGGGTTTCCAGCAAGTAGGAACCTTGGAGTCGCGGACCCGTGAACCGCGAAATCCCGACGTGACATGGCAGCGTGGGACCCGGAAGCAAGTGGAGGACCGGTGGGCCCATACCAGGAATCGGTGATTCGGTACTCGGGGATTGGAAGCATAAGGGCTCGGAATTTTGAGGAGCAAAACCCCGAGGTTGACCGTTGACCATCGGGAATCGGAGTTTCGGGGTTGATTACACGGGGACAGTGTTGCCAGACTCGCGACTTCGCGAGTCCCGATCTCCCGATACGCGAAAGGGAGGTTTTGCGCCGAGAAAACTGTGGGTGTTAGAACTCCCGAGGGATTTGGAAGAGCGCGGACTCTTTGGGCCGAGGTTAGTGAGGTCCTGGGGTGCGACCGCCTGCTGAGGGAGCGGGGTTGCGTCAACGCGCGCACACACTTTAAAAAAAATAAAAAAATTCACTTGTTATAAGAGGTTTGTCAACGTAATGAGGGGGTTCGTTACAAAGAATATGAAATGTAGAATATTGAATAACCTTTTCATTAAAAAAATTATTTATTGAAAATTTTCATAACTATATCGATTTTGATTTTTTCTAATATTGACATTTTATTTGTTTGGTGACTATAAAATATATGTACATTGATACACCATTTTAGTACATAAATGTTGGAATCAATATTATAAATTGGTATATATGTAGAGGAAAATGAATATTAGTGCTTCTCTATTTATTTATTTTAATTCATAATGTTTTATCTTTTCTTAAATTAATAAAGTAAGTGAAACCTTCAAATTATGGTTCAACATTTGAAGGTATTAATATAATGAAATTGGATTATTTTTTATCTTGTATATGTTAGTGTCTAGTAGTGCAACATACAATTCTCTTTTCAAATCAATGAGAAATTAAAAAGTTATACGAGAAACATTAGTAATTTATTTTTGTATTAACATATTAAGTCACAAAAAAAAAAAAAAAAATTATATTAAGAAAAAAAATATTTGTTTTAGATATTTAAAAATGGGTTTCTATATGTTTACAATTTTATCATCTAGAAGTATGTAGAATTTTCTTTTCAAATCAATGCGAAATTAAAAAGTTATACGAGAAATATTAGTAATTTATTTTTATATTAACACATTAAGTCACAAGAAAAATAAAAAAATTAAGAAAAAAATATATGTTTCAAATATTTAAAAATGGGTTTCTATATGTTTACAATTTCATCATCTAGAAGTATGTAAAACCTATTTTTAAGTAGTTCATGAAAACACAGTACAATGAAAAAGGAAAAAGATGTTGAATTTGTTTTATGGTTTATACATTCCATAACATTGCATTGGTTAGTATAAACCTAATTCCAAAGAAGACACATCAAATAAGAGATGGAGATAACAAATGAAAGATGGGCAGGATAAGTGTTTATTGCATTGTTTTATGTGAATTTCATATCATAGTAGTGCATGCACATTGTAGTCCTGCATGATGTTTGCATGCTATTGTTTACATTAAAAATACATCGAGGATAAACGTGTGCATGTTATGAGTGATACTTGATTGGCATTGTTATTGCACCAAATGCACAATCTAAAATAATTATACACAAATAATTGATTGGTCTTGGTGTAATTAATATAAGTAATTTACTGTAAAAATCAAACATGTTATGTGTAAGCATGCAGTTCACAAATTGAGGTATAGTTGGGTAGATGGCCCTACATATATAACCCAATGCCAATCCAAACAGAAATTATTACATTTATAACTTCATAATTATTCAAACATTTTTCCCTAAATATGCTCGATGGATGAAAACCCGTCCCTTGGGATCTAAATGAGGATTCTAGGAACTTAGGAAAAATAGTGACGAGTTTTCCAATTACTTTTTAATTCTTAGAAAGATAACCAAAAAAGTATTGATCACTTTACTTGTCAAACCAGGAATTCGTATAATACTTGCAAACTATTGTGCATTGTATGTGTCAAAACAATCTTTTCAAACATTATTCTAGTTTTTCAAGTTGTAGCGATCTAAGGATAAGGTATTTATAATATTTCCAGTCACGAGTAATTGACTATGAAAGAGTCTAATCCAACTACAATAAAGATAAAATACCTTTGATGGGCTTGTAAGCAATGTGCTATGACCCTTAGCTAAATGGATTTGCAAGAAATGAAAACAAACTAGACTAATTCAACCAGTCCAGAATCAATGTGTTGTTACCCTAGTTGAATGTAATCAAAATTGGAACAAATGAAATATAATTAGGTTGCAGAAAAGAAACACAGACTATTGGTAACTAATTATAACGGGTGACTATGACAATAAATACTTTCCAACCATCAATGTTGTAGATGAAAAATGATGAACTCTTCATATGATTGCCTTGTAATTCTTTCAATATTATAAAGTTACTTTAACTAACATAACTTTAATGAGATACAAATGAGATAAGTAAAACAGGAAACGTATGTGACTGAAATAGAGCACTAATTCAGAATTAAATAAACAACAACCAAACATTCAAGGGATTGGAAATAATTGAGTTCGGAAAAGCAAGCTTATGACATCCTCAAAAATAAAGTATTTTTGAAATTCGAAAATTGTTAGAGAATTATTTCTGTTTTTGGTAAATTCGAATTTGGATTTTTTTTTCCATTTATGGCAATTCCAAATTTCGAATTTGATAAATTGTAATTAATTATTATGTCTATTGGGTAGAGACCTGATTTGAACCAACTAGCTATTTGACTATGACACTTATATGAAAACAAAATATTGTTTTATTTATTGTTGGAGGACAAATGGAACAACCATGTTAAATTTAGCTGACCATGACTCCATGAGTGGGGAACATGGTGGAACTACCTCTGGGTTGATTGTTACAAGTGGAAAATCAAAGATTTGGCCATTGGTAGCCCTTGAAAATCAGAGATTTATAAAGCTGCAAAAATTCTGAAGGGAGGGAAAACTACCTAGGAAAAAAGATTGGTCTGATAAATAGCATATGTGAGGAGGCGGGACATTGTGTAGTATGCGGAGAAAAGAGAACTATTGTGTACTTTCTGTTATGAACACTGAATATTAAGTGTGAGGCAAAGAGAGATTTGGAGATAGAAAAAACATTGTTGAAGAGTAGATTTTGAAGTTCACCTTCATGGATTCATGGTCGGGCTAGGGGGTGAATCGGACAAGTAATTTGGTTGTCCCATTCTACAGTTGGGAGGAACGTGGTTGTTCCATTTGTCTTCTCATGAACTAGTTCATATATGTTTACCTACTTTTACTCTGTTTAATAATGATATGTCTTTTGTGATGTGTTTGTTAATTATGAATGATTATACGTCTGATGTGATGCATTTGCTAATTTTGAATTGAAATTCCTTCCATCTCTGTCAAATGGTTAACCACTGATGTAGTGTATCTATTAGATTTGAATTGATAGGATAACCTGAATGAAAACTGTTCGAGTGCATATAAAACTATAGTATACCTCACAAATCTAATTCCTGAGTAATTCTTTACAGTTTGGCTTAAATTCTAGATGGATGTTAGAAGTCTCCCTTTAATTGTTATGACAATTGTAAGGATTCTGTATGGTTAAATTCTAGAAGTAATCATTACTGTAAACTGGATTACTGCTATATGAAATAGCTGTAGGAAATTTTTACCAGTGCATCGAAGATTCTAGTATAGAAATATTTGAGTATTTAGAATGGAAACCAAAACTATATATAGAGTATTTATATTTCCGCAAGGAGTTATATACAGAGTCATTATATTAGTTGGTGTTGTATTCATATACTTTTATTTCTACTGTAGTTGTGATCCATTATGGTAATGGGAACAACGTATAAATGTATGAGTGTATAAGCAACATATATGATCTGTAGTAGTAATCGAATTGAATCTGAACAATAAACTATGTTACAGAGCCACTGAAAATTAACCGTGAAAATTCCCAAAGCACAGTTATGGGAATCCCCACCTGTCTTGAAATCATATGCATTTTAGTATTTTCAAAGACTACATGGCGAAATTTCAAGAGATCTGGAGACAAAGTCTAGGAATACTATACTCATTTATATCAAAACGATATGAATTTATAATAACAAATAAATCATCTACAGTCTGGTTCCTTAATGTTTTTAAAAGGGTATTCATAATTAAACTTCTCTGTTATGATAACAATGCAGAAATAGAAGATTTTCATAAACGACAAATTCGGAAGCATACATGTGTCACAAGAATTTAATCAATTCAGTAAACTTCGCAGTTATGCGAATAACCAGATTAGGTAATTAAAAGTCATTTTATAATTCCAAGCATAGATATAAGACAAATTTGCAAAATGTAAAACCTATCTAATACCGGGCCATAGAGTCCTGGTTTAAAGTACATTTGGTATAACAGAAGAGAAAAATAACTCGTTCGACCATGACTCAGTAAAGGAGTTGCCCCTTTAAGTCCCTTAAAATAAATTGTAGTAATAACCACACAGGTAGGAAGTGACACTTCTCTACCCAGGAACCCGGATACCTCTTACTTAAAGCGATGACCTGGGTTCCAAGAATGACGAAGGTGCCCAATCCTGTAGAGAGACCGATAATATTTTGTTAAATATCAAGCAAACAATATAATACCGGTAATAAAAGAATCCAATTCATTAGTGAATCTACAGACTTTACTTAGCTGATGATTTTCGGAAGTGGACTTTGCCTCCTCTTCGTATCCATGAACAGGTCGTTGAACTCGAAGAGGTGGAAAGGGAGAAGAGTCGCCTAATGGGTACCTCACAATTAAATTAGAGGCCCCATCATTAGTTTGTAACCAGCAAAGTTTTGCATTTGTTTTCAGAACAGTGAATAAACTCATGCTAAATACGATTTATAATAAATATTGCACCCTGTTAAAATGCATCCTAGCTAGTCACCTATTATTTTATCACAGTATAGGAGTGTTTAACATCCGGGAGAAACAAAGCTGATAGACTCTTAGACAACACGAAAAAATCCCCTCTTAAAACAGTTTCCTTTAAAAATATTAACAATCTGGGTCATACATTTAAGACAATTGAACTACGGACGAGGGTAAAACTCAAAAGAAACTCGGGACTTAGGGATAATTATATACCATAGATGACAAAAGGAAAAACAAATAAAAAAAATGAAATCTCGTATGATATTTATACGCGTTAAAAAATAACCATATCAGTTGTGTTACCCAGGCCACCCCTTTCTAGCTCGTTAGAGGATACCGTGGTGGATTACAAAGAATAATGGCTCAGAATAATTTAACCGTAGTTATACCCTACTCCAAGGAGACATTCGATACACAGAGAGAATTCGCACAAGACAGGGCCAAGAGAGCTCAAGAGAACACTATGTGTTACAATAGAATACACCCTATGCTCTGGACATAACAGTAGGGAAGGGTCAAGATTGGAATAGTATATGATGAGGAACCTCCCATTTGGGAGCGGAGTCCAGTTTTCCCCTATGGATGACACCTAGGAAAGCTCACGCAAACACAGAGAATACTAATAACCTAAATATTGCAAGCAATCGTTTATCAAAAGACTCTGTTAAGAAGTTTACAATCCAAACATAAATAAATTATGTATAATATCGAGAGCTATCTTGGAGTTATTAGTCAGAAGCTCTTACCTCGTTTAAGACAGTTTTCTAGTGGGAGGGGTCTGTTGAATGCATATCCACCAGGTTGGATTGTAATCATAAGCATGGGAACCCTCAGAGAGAACCCTCAAGCAGAGTCATTGGATGCACAGAACCAACTTTGAGAATGAGAAGTAACCTCCAAGGATCTGACTACTATAGATTAATGGTAGTCTATACCTATGCACCATGGTTAGGGCAAGGTGGCAAAGTCCCAGTGGGAACATTAAACCTCGCGACAATTCTGAGGGTGTACATTAAATAAGACTTAAATGCTTTGATAGATATTTTCTTTACACCACTTTAACTGTACCCAAGTTAATCCCGCCTTAGTCCATAGGAAATCAAATTTGACAGACAATTTGGATTATCGTTTATTTCTTAATCTTAAATTTGATTAGGGCTCCGTTTCATTTCATCGATCCGTGTTAAGTAAGGAAAGGCCTTAGGCCAAGAATTAGTTCAGATGGGATGGTAGTTATATGTGAGTAAGTAATACATATAACTAGCCTTAACTACCACCTTCCAAGTCATAATGCTTGCACGTACTGATGGTTGTTGTGATAGTAATGGGTCTATAAGTTCCATGTCACACTAAAACCGAGGAAACATTTTTTCATTTCAGAGTTAAGGATGCTCGTTCATTATCACTCTCCCTGTAATGTGCCTTACTTGCGCAATCAAAATTAGTGGCATATAACCATTGTGCATTTGCACATTTAGTAGTGATATAGTCAGGCTAAGCGTAATAGTGTAGACTATGATACGAGGGATTATAAATTCTTTATAATCTAATTTAATCTACTAGTTAGGGACTTAGTGAAATCCTTCCCCTTTAAGAATTAAGTAGGGATAAGGTTTGTTAGTAATTAGTAATTAAAGGATTTCTGGTAAGCCCTAATGTTGAAAGGAATAAGTATATGATTTCCCATGTAGTAAGATTGAAACCAGATATATCTTTAATTTGAGAATTAATGACTGCAAATTTTTTTTTTTATATGGAAAATTTGGGAAACATTACATATGGTATCAGAGCGAAGGTTACAACACTGGACCTGAACTGGGCCACCTTAATTGCTTAGAATATATTTCTATTTATGAAAAACTAATAAACCTTTATTGTTACAAACAGAAAACCCTTTTTGTTTTGTCTTAATCATGGCAGCCCAGGATGATGTAGAAATCAGGTTTGAAGGAAATCCATAGCAGGGACCTCCTAGAGATCCAAGAAAAAATAGTAGTGGAAGCTCACCTACAGAAGTGTTGGAAAAAATAAGGAATCTTATTGTTGAGCTGCAGGTATTCAAAGTTGACAATGAGAAATTGAGGAAAGCACGACAGGAACAACAAGAGATAAATGAAGTCCTGTTACAAAGTATAGTGACAAAGAAAATCCCAAAGGATGATAACAATGAAGAGGAGGTAGCAAAAGGGATTCCAAGAACTCTGGGCCCGAAGAAGAAAAAGGAGACCATTTGTTTGAAGGTACACCTTCAGCCGAGGACAAAACAAAAACAGATAGAAAGAGAAAACATGTAGACCACCTTGAAGGAGAATTTAAGAAAATTAAACTGGCTACCTTTGATGGAGAATCCAGAATAGGGGAGGAAGTTGAAGCATGATTATTAGACATCAAAAAATATTTCCAGATATATAACTATTCCAACAATATGAAGGTTGCAAAGGACATTTACAATTTGAAAGGAAAATCTAGCATTTGGTGGCAAGATCTGAAATTGGATAAAGGCTTAAAAGAGAAACAGATGGAATGGTCTAACTTCAAGAAATATTTCAAGAAACAATACCTATCTGAAAGATACTATGAAAGGAAAATGATTTTTTTTTATGAGTTACGCCTTGGTCAGATGACAATGGAGGATATTATAAACAAATTCCTAGAATTACTAAGGTTTGTACCTTACATCTGAGAGGACAAGGTAAAAATCCAGTAGTTCCTAAGTTGTTTAACACAGTCCTACAGGGACAAAATTGAGTTTGAAAACCCCAAGTCCTTGAGTGAAGTATTTAAGAAATCACGAATGTGCTATGACCAATACAAGCAACGAACATAGTTTCCAAAAGCTTGGAAGGATAAGAAATAAGACAAAATGAACCAGGGGAAGAAGGGATACAAGCCGACTCCTTATCGGAATGCAGCAAAAAGATTTCCTAGAAATGATTTTCACTCCAATAATCGAGGCAGTGGTAAACCGGTAAATCTAGGAACAAAGAAGTTTGGGGATAGTCCCCGTGAACCATTGAAGTGTTGGGAATGTGGAGAACCTCATCTCAGGAGGAATATTCCATGTTTAAACACAACAAACAGAACTATTGTTCATAATTTGTAGGAAGCTTCGACAGTGGGTGATGTAGGTAGAAGCTTGCATTGGATAAATGCAACCATTGATGGTCGGCAAGTTGACCACCAGTCCTCTGTGGTGGAAATCGAAGGTAAAATCAATAACACCGGAATTTATGTTTTAATTGATCCTGGAGCTACGTTAAGTTATATCACTCTTGGAGTAGTAGAGGCAAATAAACTTAAGAGAATGAAACACACAAAGTCATGGCTGGTACAATTAGCAAATGGAGCTAAAAGGAAAGTGATTGACTTTATTTATGATTTTGAATTCAGTTTAGATGGTCAAAACATAAAAACAAATCTGAACATTTTGCCACTAGGATCTTATGATGTAATTATCGGAATGGATTGGATGGAAAAGCACAAAGAAGTTCTAGATTGTTATACAAAGACACTTAATTATAAAGAAGATTATGACACTGCTAGAACAACCCAAGGTATACCAAAACCTGTATCAGTTAGACAAGTCACAACAATGCAATTCAAGAAATGCATGAGAAAGGGTTGTCAATTTTACACCATCCAAATAACAAATCTGTTAGAAAAAGAAGATAAGCCCAACTTGGAAGAATTTGTTGTCCTACGGGAGTTAAAAGATGTATTTGTTGATGAGATACCTAAATTACCTCCTATAAGGGAAATAGACTTCTCCATATACCTACTACCTAGTTCAAGCCCCATCTCAAAAGCACCTTACCGAATGAGTCTACCAGAAATGACAGAATTAAAAATACAACTGTAGGATTTATTGGACAATGTAACAACCTCCCTTGTTGCGACAGCAACTCGGATCACATGTGTGAAATTTTTTTTTGATTTAGACGTGACGTGTGTGCGCGTAAAAAGGGGACGTACATACTTGACTCTACGTCACCACCCGAAGAATAGCCCTCTCGTTACCCTTGTGTTAAGTATCCTTGCAAATGCAATTGCAAATACAGTTACAATTAAAACGAGGGTTTTACCCTTATGCATTACAATAGCATGCCATAATTTTATATACTTAAAGGTATCTGCCAATGTCCCTGCCCACGTAGAAGGGCATAAATGCTTATTTCTTAGAATTTTTTTTAAAAACCACAATCGTTTATTGCCATAGTTCAATCGATGCAGGTGGACAGTGTCGGCCTGTAAATGCCAGACTTAGTAGGTCGAGCCATAATTTTATATACTTAAATGTATCAGTCCACATACAATGATATAAATGTTTATTTCTTAGAACTTTGTCAACCAAAATCGCTCGAAGATATACATGACAATAGCTCGGCTTCAAATGATTATTAATTCATTAGCTACTGATCATGATGCCCTGCTCCCATGCATGCCTTTTTTCGCTGATTTTATGCATGTTACGTGCTGTGCCTAATGGCTACAATTTTCATCTGATTGACATTCTGTCTCTAACGATTGGAATTCAGATAGTTTTCGGAAGGACATATTTTACATTAATTAATTTATCAAACTCCGTGCGCCAACTCGGATGGAAGAGAAGACCGTCGAAAACCGAGAAGGATTAAATTCATTAATGTTTACAAGGAAACTATAATATAATTGACAAGTTAGGTCCTCGATAGGATAATCTTGTTATTAATAAAGCTTCACTATCATTAATAAACCTTTGCGGACATAAAATTTAGATGGCCTTTACTTGCTAACCTAATTTTATTTACAATTACAAGAACCATCTCGTAAATATTACTTTTCCAATTAATTACAATTACAAGAACCATCTCGTAAATATTACTTTTCCAAATGAATCAGAATAGCGTTCAAAATTCAATATCAACAAAAATGTTATAATATGACTTCATGAAAATTATGAGAAAAGAGAAACCAGTTATACGTTTAAGTGGTTTTAATGAATTAAATCAACCTTTCAATCATAAAGGTTTTTCCGCTGAATTCATCTCTTTAAGAAAACGTTCCATAATTATGGTTTGCAAATGAATCAATCATGTACTTATACAGTTTAAAATTCAATACAACATTGAAACAATATATAATAATAATAAAACTCTTACGCATTCCAAGCAATTTAAACTGATAATTCATTTTCTGTACAACCGTCCTCTCTGATTTACTAGTCTGCGCTGAAAGTAATTATCCCTTAGGTTTACCTGTCGATGCCATCGGTCGACACCATCCCAGATCAGAAACGTGTTACGGAAATTATCCCACGCAGGTAAGATTGGTTCTGGCGAGTGAGATGGCATCATGCCATCGGTTGGGTCATTCGGCGTGAGTGCCCTTTTCTGAAACCGCGCCTCTGCCAGCCGACAGCGTGCATCTCAGGCGGCCATGAAGGCGAAGATTTTGTGGGAGCAAAGGTTGATCTGTCAGGAATTTCAGATTCCCATTTGGACAGTGGCGCGATTCCCCAAGCTCTGAGGTTGACTGGAAGGAACAGTAATTACCACCCTCTCCGGAGAGGTGACAGTCATGCCCCTCAACCGCGTTATGATCAATTAAATTTTTTAATGAATCCAGAATCCTCGTCACTATGAAAGGCACGCGGTAGAACACTAAAGTTCACGCAGTGGGGTAAGATCAAGGTAATCCGTGAAGTTGAAACTGGTGTATGCCAAAAACGAACAATTTGAGGCGCCCTTCTAAATCCGTCTACGGATATGGTGATAATTAAGGGAGAGCGCATAAATAAAAAAGTATATATATATAAAAATCAACTATGGTAAAAAGAATTCAATACGAGGGAATCATCTCCCAGCTTTCTGCCCTAGCGGACTACGACCACCGGTAAGACGCTGGCTGAAAATCTAGCACAGCTGTCGTGGTGAACAGAGGACGAAATTTCACCCAAGGGTTTTCTGTCAGTCGCGCCATTGTGGACGCTCTGACCGAAGCTGCGGTCGCGGCTGCCTCACTGCGTCTGTGGTTGCCTCACTGCGTCTGATCCACAGTAAATCCTTCAATGAGTCTGAAGGTGAACTCAGGGTTCAACGCCATCAACCATTGACGGAGGATAATAACCCAGCGACCATCGCGTAAGGAAAGGATCATGATTAAGGAGATTTTCGGGAGGAGATGAAACTCCAAATTTCAAGGATTATTTTGTTCCTACACTGGTTATATTGAATAACAAAAACATCTCGACAGAGCAAAAGGAACGATGAAAGGAAATCTCTGGACAGCTAAAGCCCTCATTGAAAAAGCCAAAGGGGGGCGTGGAATGCAACTACGAGGTCCATCCATAAGCTTAGATGCCTGAACAGATATAAAGCTAAACACCATAAATCATTCCACCTCCCCTGGGATGTCGCGCTACGGGATGGGCGGCCAAGTTCAACAACCGCAAAGAAATGAACTCGCCCTCCTAAGGGCTCCGGGGTTTTACCAAGGAGCGGGAAAGGAGATCTGGTCAGAGTCCAAGGGTTTCGATTTATCTCCTGGTAAAGCGAATCACCCATTGTCCCAACGGTTACGCAACGCTGCAGATGTCAACGCAGGTGGCCATGGAGAACTCGGGTCCTGAGAGGGAGGAAAAGCAGGGATACACAGACGCGATGCAAAGTGATTCTAACTGCAAATGCAGATGTAACAGCAGAAAAAGCAGAAGGTTTTTACCCACCACGCACAGAAAGGAACGAAGGAAAGAATATCTTCCTACAACACTGAAATTTAACCACCGAGACAACATTTACAACAGTTACTCAATAAAAGAACGCCGATGTAAATAGCTAAAACATTTATTCCAGCCTAGATTTGTCTCAGAACCCTATATAAATTACTGACAACAGAAGAGAAGACTAAGGCCCTAAGTTTATCTCCTCTAGAGGATCACGAGGGTTAGATCAGAACGAAGCACATAAACTAGTAACCGGGAAGCGGGATGATCCCAGAAATTGGCACAACAATAAACATCATAAGAAATCAAAACAACTTTGCAAATTCTCTCCTAAACAAATGGGCTTGCGTACCTGTGACCGACGGCTAATATCCCAATGTCGCTATCTCGTGCTTGTGCTCCTTGCCGCTCTGCTCCAAGTTGCTCCTGCTCCTGCTTGCCGACCTCAACGAGCTCACCGGTACCTCCCAGCCAAACGCTAGGGGTACTCTCCTTCCCCCTCAGCCCCCCGAGCCGCAAAGGGGCCACACACAACCAGGGAGTCTCTAGCTCCTCAGCTCGCCTCAAAGGCTGAGCTACCACTCACCAAAAATGCTGAGGCTTCCCAACTCCTACCAGTAAACCAGTCAGTCCTCCTCTCCCCAGCCATAGCCCTCAATCTCAGCCCCAAAAGAAAAATCCCCAAAAAGCCCCTTCTCTTTCTTTCTTCCCTCCCTTTATCCCCTCCAAACCCTAATTCCCCTTTCACTTAGGTTTTCCCCTTTCTTTTAGTTTCACTCCTTTGTAAAATCCAAATTGATTTTTATTTTTATTTTACTTTTCCCTTTTTTTTTAAATCAAAGCATGTGCGCTCATTTCACTATTTATCTATTTATTTAATTATTTATCTATTTATTTATGCATTTAATTATTTATCTATCCNAGCAGAGGGTCGTTTCACTTCCTGCAGGTGAATTCGCGGGTACAACAGGGAAGGATGCACCATCCAACACGCTTAATAAAGAAGGCACTCCAGAAAGGGCCTACGTTCACGTAGGGTAAGCACAGGTGAGGATTTTCCTCTGAGATGGAAGCGTCCAGACAGGACACTCAAGGAGTTCGCTCGAAGCATACGCTCAGGATAAACTCCAATTTAATCAAGGAAAAAGGGATTAAGAATGTCTCGGTAAACCTACGACTACTTTAACATTACTCAGGAACTACAGTGGTGATGCCAGATAATGAAAACAAGGGGGGTTTTCCTATCAGCTGACCGTCGCAGTGTTATTTTTCTTGGGTAAAAGTCAGGACTAAAGAATAACTGCTAAAGATCTTTCTAAATTTTTATTTTCTTTTTACAGGGCTAGGACTAAGGAACCGATAGATTAAATAAATATTGAATGACAGTAAAAATTATCTGGAACAGTAGACATATTCAAACCCCAACATCAAGATTCCATTTATCGATGGGCAAGGAAACAGTCACGCCATTCGATCTTAGTGAGCTTCAATGTCTCCTAACCCTATCATTTAAATTGGCGCATTGCGTACAGTTACCAGATAAGGTAAATAGAAATATATATACGGATTCAATTCGGTACCTTGTACAATTATTTTTGGAAACGTAAACATAAAAACATGCATATGCAAGACCCAACCCCAAGCCAAGTAGCTACAGTTAACCCTGGTTTTAAATAGATTGAATAACAGCCAGCAACCATGCCTGCGATTCAGTGGTTTTATTGCTCATACGATTACTGGGAACATCTAATAATGGACAATTACACAATCACAACTATGAGTAGTAAATATTTTTCTTTTTACACAGACCAGAATGATAAGTAAAAGTTACACAGTCATTTCATAAACTTACCACGCCAGTACCAGGCGTTCTACTACAAATTTAAAGGTCATACCGTGGCCTCAGTGCCGTCCTCAAGTGTTGTCCGCGCGTCATGCCTCTCCTGCTCCTGCTTGCCGACCACAAGAACCCACCGGTACCTCCCAGCCATACGCTAGGGGTACTCTTCTTCCCCCTCAGCCCCTCGAGCCGCAAAGGGGCCACACACAACCAGAAATTCTAGCTCCTCAGCTCGCCTCAAAGGCTGAGCTACCACTCACAAAACATGCTGAGGCTTCCCAACTCCTACCAGTAAACCAGTCAGTCCTCCTCTCTCTGCCATAGCCCTCAATCTCAGCCAAAAAGAAAAATCCCCAAAAAGCCCCTTCTCTTTCTTTCTTCCCTCCCTTTATCCCCTCCAAACCCTAATTCCCCTTTCACTTAGGTTTTCCAATTCTTTTAGTTAATTCGTTTTAAAAAAATCCAAATTGATTTTTATTTTTATTTTACCTTTTTCTTTTTTAAATCTAAGCATGTGCGCTCAATTCAATATTTAGCTATTCATTATTTATTTAATTATTTATCTATTTATTTATGTATTTAATTATTTATCTATCCCCCTTTTCATTTTATTAATTTAATATTTAACTTTTTATTTCCCCTTTTCCAAGCTTAACTTATGGGTTTAGAGTTGTATAAATATAAATATACCTTTGTTTATAAAACAATTATTTATTTCACAACTTCTTTCTAACTCACATGCTTAAAACTTAATTTGGTTATA
>SNQJ01S0018893.1:0-22253 GCA_010110895.2 Picea sitchensis
AAATACATGTGGTCTGCTTTTGCTTTACCTTTGTCATCTGAAATAAACAAGCCATTTTTTGAACCAAAATTATTGGCTTGCATTTGTTTTTTTCCCTAGTACAAGGGCTACGGTTGAAATCTGGAAGGAGTGAGTGAAGCAAGCATGAATTGGCTTTTCCATCTTGAAGGTTGTTTGTTTTCAAACTTAAGATCTTTATTTGTAGATTGTGGTAAGTTACAACGGGTACCATATCTGTCTCGACTTTCACATACAACCAGCTTCTTTGACCCGAATTCACCTTAATGACAGAGGGTGTTGTTTGTCATTACTAGATAATTAAGCCTTTTTATTTTGTTGAGTCATCCTTGCAGAAGCTTGTTAATTATGTCGAAATTTCAACTCTTAAAAAATGTTGGGAATGTGTGGTGGGAAGTTTTACAAAATGTTACATCCAGATAAGTGGGAAGTTTTACGAAATGTTACATCCAGATAAGCACACATCATTATATAATGAATCAGAAAATGAGTCATTAACCTGCCACATATTGACTTTCAGTTAAGTTGCCAGGCACGTTGGTATGGCACGACACTTTTTGAAATAGGGGATGGGAGTACATCAGGGGCACACATAAAATATTATATAATGAGGAGACTAAAAGTTTAAAAAACAGAAATTAAATTTTTGTAAATCAGTGATGATTCAGATTCATTTTCAGATTTAAATCATTCAACTCTTTCAGTCATTCATCAATTGAAAACAATGATTAAAAAAACTTGATCATTCTCATTGATAGCTCTTGAGTCCTTTCTTTTAAATACTTATTATATAAACAAGTCAATATTAATTATGGGAATGTCCTGCCAGGCCCTGTTGGGATCATGTAGAGTCAGAACAGGTAGCTATTCTTCAGCATTCATCAATTGAAAACAATGATTAAAAAAACTTGATCATTCTCATTGATAGCTCTCGAGTCCTTTCTTTTAAATACTTATTATATAAACAAGTCAATATTAATTATGGGAATGTCCTGCCAGGCCCTGTTGGGATCATGTAGAGTCAGAACAGGTAGCTATTCTTCAGGGGAGTTGTGCATTGGTGTGCAGTTTTGTTTGGTGATTCTAAGGCCTTAGTTTACTCTTACCTCAGTGGCATTTAGCATTATTTAAGAATTGCAGCTCTGTTTGTTCTTCGGAAACTTAGGTGAAAATATGTTTTTGACTCTTGAGAATGAGGTTAGTTCTTTGTTTGCCTTTTGTCATATGCAGAGAGTGGATGTATGTATGCAGATTTTGGCCAAAGGGTTTTTGTTGATCAAGAATGCCAAATTGTTAGAGGCTGGTGCCTATTTGAATTTTATTTTTGTTCTTGCAGCTTTGAGGAAGAGGTTGTAAACACCATTGTATGTACCGTTTTTCTTTCCTTTTTTTTCTCAATGTAAATATATTTATGTGAATATTAACAGGAAAGCTGAAATTAAATGCAGAAGGGTATTAAAATGGAGCCTTATATCCTCTTCCTTATAGCTATTAAAGCTGCAATAAATTCAGAGTAAGCTACTTCATTTAACTCTTTGGCATCTTTAATAAGAAGGCAGCCTTTGGTAGACAATTGCAAACATACCTCTTGTTGCCAAGTGTGACAAATATTTAATTGAACTGATATCATCAAAGAACACATACTTGTAGCTTAGCTTCCAGAGGGTAAATAAAGCAGTGATATGAAGACAATCCCAAACATCAGTGAAAGGAGAAAAAAACTAAAGACACAGCATCACTGAACAACACTACGCGCCAATAAAGTTTTCCCTCGAACAAAGCTAAATGTCGACCCTGAACATATTTCCAGCAGGTTCTTGTGAACTTGAATTCCCAAAGAATGTGCTTCAAGGTCTCTGAGCAGCTCTAACAAAGGCATAGATCGTCCTTCAACATGATGTTGTCAAATAGAGCTTTGGAAGGCAACCCCTGATAAACAAATGTTGATGATCGTAGCTTAGACAGGTATTTCCACAAGGGATGTTTAACTTGTGGAAATCGTCATTTAATGACTCCTATTCTTGTTGGGAGTTCACTTTATTAATTAATTAATAAAGTGAACGGTTTTTTATAAAGCGAGTTTAATTTAATAAAGTGCCTAAGTTTTGGCACTAGTGACTTAAATTAAATGTGAGCCATTGATCTAACAGGTCAGTGACTCAAATTCCATACACAAATGCACTGTTAGCATGATATCCTTTCTTAGTGCTCAATGATATCCTTTCTTACACAAATGCACTGTTAGCATGATATCCTTTCTTAGTGCTCAATGATATCCTTTCTTAGGGTTTGTTCTTCTTCAATCTTGTTCTTGATGTTGCACATATTAAGGACCTAAGCCCACCTTGTGAAAGGCCTGCTAATTTTTAGTCAATTTGGTTGTGGACTAGTAGTAGGCTGAAGGGAATCTACAAAATCTAGTTCAAGTTCAATTCTTGGTGTATTCACACTTGGTAGTTCCCAAAGCAACATGTCACGGGAGTTTCATACTGGCCTAAAAAAATCTGCGCTTCTTGTAAAATATGTTGTATGTTTTATCATTTCAGGGTGTTTTAGGCATATTTTGTAGAAGCAGGTTGATTTTATATAATGCCTATGAAGTGATATTTTATTGACTATAGGCTTGCAGTTCTTTTCTGGGGAGATCTTGTTTGCATTTGAATCCTTCTATTCATAACTCCATGGTTCTGTGCTATCATGCAATTTTTACTTTGCGTTTGGGGCTTGTATGAGCTTTCTGTTAATTTTATGGAATTTTAGTCCATTGAGCAGTCTTGGATGTGTTCAAATTCTTTGTTGGCATGTATTATGTAGCATTATGTGGATGTTAGGATTGTTGAGTATAGGCTTGCAATTCTTTTGTTGGGCAGTTCTGCTCATGTCTGAATCTTTTTGTTCATAACTCCACAGTTTTGTGTTATCATGCAATTTTTACATTGAGTTTGGGTTTTCAACGTAACCACTCTTAGACCAGCAAAGTACCCATTATCATTAGTTTTATCATCATTCCAGTACCTTGCATGATAGACTTGCTATAGTGAAGGGACACCAAGGGAGGTGGAATTCGATGGGTTCCACTCGAAGAAGAGAAAGACTAGTTTGGTTTACAACTTTCCATGTAATAAGATGGATGATTCAGAAATAGCTATAGTAAGTTGCTCGATACAAAATGTTCATAATGCAGACACAATTAACAAGTCAACCTTAGCCAAATCAAATTTCAGTAATCCGAAGAAGTTCATGAATGTAAGAAGAAAAGTACCATACAGGAACAAGAAAGTTCAAAAATTAGTACAAGGTTAAACCATTTCCTATCCAACCACGTAGACAATCAGTATTGAGTCTTCACCATATTTTCATAACTAAAAGACAGCTTAGCTATGATACACCCAACCTGCTATGGAAGTAACAACTACTAATCCCACATACAACTTGGTAGTAACTTGACCTTGAGTACTTATACTGACACATAATACATGTATGTTGGTGATTCAAAGGAGAAAGAGAATAGTCTAAGGACAAGATCTGAAAATCAAAATATAGGACAGAGGCAACTAATGAGAATAACATGAATTACTAGCATCTATAACCAAATCAGAAATATATGGCATGAATGGTGATTAGTCATAGACACATTTTCATATAATCTTGTTCTATGATAAAAAAATATGCACCTAGAACTCATCAAACTCTCCCAATCATATTAAATTTGTCTCTCTATAGGTTGTTGATATCTAAAGCAGTAGATATCACATCATTAATGATTAGACACCATCATCACTAATGGTTAGACACCATTGCAACAATTGTACACAGGCAATGCCATTTCTCATTTAGCTGGCCCATATATTGTACAAAATTGGAATGGACATGGTAATGGTTTTCCACTGGACCAGTAAATGCTATAAATACCATATAATAGTCACAACCAACATATTGTCAGTAAAAGCTACTATGTTTCAGATGTCAACAGTTGATCTGAAACTTTTGGGACAAGCAAAAACGACACAGGCGTGGCCTTTTCTTGTTTCTCAAAAAACATATTGGAATGCCTACTTTCCTTCACAAAAGATAAGCCCTGCTTACAGAGTTTTGTCCCAAGTGGCTCAAGCAATTCTTTAGCATCTTGCCTGATAAACTTCTTCATTTTCCTCATATATCCATATCTATTCAGAGTTCTGGTACTAGGAAAACCATCTGAAACAAATGAAGTGTGTTGATTCTCATTACTTCCATCAAACTCCACCATGGATGATGAGGCCCTTTCTTCAGTTGAAGTAGGATGCTCAGCATGCTTATTGCTGCCAGAGCTATATACAAGTGCCACAGAACCTAACGGATAAGACAGATTTGAATTACTACACAAATTTTCTTTTTTCTTCACTTGAGGTGAAAAATAATTCTTAAGGACATCCTGAAGGACCAAATCATCATCTACAACTGGAATTGCTCTTGTCAAAGTTTTGATGGAAAATTCCAGACAAATATCTTACCATAAATCTCCAAAAGGTGAGACAATTGGTTAGTCCTCCCTTTTTTTTGTTCAAGTCAATTTATCCTTCAATGCTTTCTTTTGTTGGCCCTTTAGAAGGAGTAACATTCTCAGAATTGGCCCATAGCTCATCCATTTGACGATAATGGGCATAGTGTGTTTTTCCTAGCTTGTACAGGTGGACTTTTGCTCACCAACTTTCATAGCCTACAAGGAACTCAAACGAATACAAATAATATCTCAATTCTAAGTGAATTAAAGGAGGTATGTTATCACACCACCTGAGAAGATTTATGGTGTGCCCATTTGGGATTTCATCAACATCAAACATGATAACTAGTTCATCTTCCCAAATGCCTGAATCTCTCAAAAGTCTATCCAATACCACTCTCTAGTGTGCTTCTTTTACAAAGGGACTCTCTCCAGGTGAAAAAGGCCACCCCCCAGCAGTTCCATACTTCAATTTGGCCTTTGCAAATTCAAATTGCTGCCTGTTCATAGAAACATTCAATGGCTTCAGCAGGCCTGCAAATGTTGTATTGGACTCGAGAAACACACCTGAGAATATTTATGGTTTGCAATGTACAGACTTGGATAAATGTCTTATCATACTTAAGGATATACCGGATTGCTCTGTATAGACTTGTGAATTTGCAGCTGGGCCATAACTCATGCTACTGTTTTCCGATGTATCTTTCTCCATGTCTTCCGACGGCCTATTCACACTATTTTATCTGATATTCAATCCTTCAGTAACACCATCATACCACAACTGATGTAAGATCAATCCATGTACCAGATTTTCAACTGGGTCGTCCCGAAATTGAGGTTCTTGCATAACTATGAGATGTGTGAAAAGGGAACAGGTAAGAAACAAATATTAAAAGTCTATACATTGCCACTGCACTCCCTTTCTGGCCCTGCAAAATGGTTTCCACTGATTTTTGTGTAAATGAAACGATATACCGGATTGCTCCATCGTCATTACATGGTTTGGGGCTATTTTCTATGGATGGCATAAAGGTCTGTTACGACGGATTAACTGAATTTATGGAGTATGTCAGACCCTGTTAGATCTACAAAGATTGGATACGAATAGTCCAATATACAAAAAGTATGCGAAGATATGGCTTGGCTGAAAATTATATACAGCTAAAAAACAATGATCAAAATAAAGGAGCAACTATCTACATTGGCGGAAGGCCAAAAGCAACGGGGAATATTGCAGGGTTTATAAACAGTACATGACCCACGACCACAAATAAGCGACCCAATTGCATATTTGAGGGGCGTGAAGGAAACTGTGTATTCGTATGTGCAATAAAGTCAATAGATGCAAGGGAAGAGATATTGATTGATTACAATAGCTCTTCTAATCTTGTGTTGTTAAGGGAGTGCAGTGGCCCACCTTAACAACACAACCACATTATTATGAGAACCAGTGTTGCTGCATTATCACAACCCACACCTTGAAATGCTTGCTTAACAACATTATTGCCGGGAGTGTGCCCTCCAAGTTTTGAACCTGGGTCATCATCACTGCAAGCATTCCAGCTTGTTGCTAGACCATGGCCTGACTGATGTCGCAGTATTTGTACTATACTAAAGTTTGTGCATTGGCATAATTTACTGGTGGAACATTAGCATTTCTTAAGAAGTCTTATATTTTCTTTACTTAAATTCGCTCTCATTAGATCGTTCTTTATATGAGCATGGAAACTCTCTCCTCTAGAATTTGTTTGTGTTATATTTTGTTATGGTTGGTTTTATGTTTGCAGTTCTAACTGAAAATTCTATGCACTGTTATTTGGTTGGTTTGTTCCTATTTATTTGTCTTGCAAACATTTATGTTAGCTCCTGAATTTCTTGTCTAGATTATGCTTGAAGATCAAATTGAATTGCAAATTCAGGCGCTGATGGACTGAATTATTTGATATTTAAATTTTTACGCTAATATTATCATCAGTTGTATTGTGTTGGTTTGATTGATTTGTATACATAATCAAAATCTGTCAAAATCAGTACTTTTAGGTGCTTCAATGATATTTTTGGTAGCACACTAGAGCTTTTACAAACATGAAATGATTGACTTAATTTACCCATGATTTTACTATTGCTTCTAGATATGTTGCCCCAGAGTATGCAAATACAGGGTTGTTGAATGGAAGAAGTGGCGTGTATAGTTTTGGGGTCCTCCTCCTAGAGGCTATCACTAGACGAGAACTAGTTGACTATGGTAGATCTGCGGGAGAGGTACGTCTATATTACATTATAACTATATGCATTTTCTAGGTATAACCCAGAGGCTAAAAATGGAGATACACTCACAAAATTCACATTGGAATAATTACACGGGATCATGCTGCAGGTGAACCTTGTTGATTGGTTAAAGATGATGGTAGGGAATAGACGCTCTGAAGAAGTTCTAGATCCAAATATGGAAGTAAAATCATCTACACAAACTCTCAAGAACCCTGTGCTCCACACTTTTGGAGGTTCATGTTAATATCTTGCATATTGCTTTGGTCACCTCTGAGGCTCAATTAAGGAGCTCTTAATCATGGACGAAGCTCAAAATTTATGTAGCTCAAAGGTTGGCATTTCAGTTAAACAAATTTAGTTTCTATCGGTAACTTGCCCATTCATGCTGATTTGAGTATCTCTGGCATGCTTGAAGGCTTGAACTAAAGTTTGTTCAACAAGTCAGCAAGTTCATAAAATAAGCATCGTACAAATATCAACTGCCATATTTCTATTTATTTACTGTGTAGTTTGGTTTGGACGTTTAACCTTCTTCTTCACAATTTTGGAGGTTCATGTTAATATATTACATATTTCTTTGGTTACCTCTGAGGCTCAAAATTAAGGAGCTCTTAATCATGGACAAAGCTCAAAGGTTGGTATTTTAGTTAAGTTTTATATATCCTCGGCATTGTAGGCGATATAAAATCTTTTCTTCATCTGAAGAAAGTGGTACATGTACTCCATGAGTGTTATGTCAAACCCCTTGGCATACACAAAAGAAAGGCCTATACAGAGAATATAACGCTTGGCATTGGAACATGGTTTGGTCCAGTTTCATCATTACTCCTGTTCTTAAACATTGAGAATTCTTAACCTCAAGGAGAAACTTTGGAAGTGCTTTTCGGGGAAACTGATGTTCTCTTGATATGTGATAACTTGTCTATGNCAAAGGTTGGCATTTTAGTTAAGTTTTATATATCCTCGGCACTGTAGGCGATATAAAATCTTTTCTTCATCTGAAGAAAGTGGTTCATGTACTCCATGAGTGTTATGTCAAACCCCTTGGCATACACAAAAGAAAGGCCTATATAGAGCATATAGAGCTTGGCATTGGAACATGGTTTGGTCCAGTTTCATCGTTACTCATGTTCTTAAACATTGAGAATTCTTAACCTCAAGGAGAAACTTTGGAAGTGCTTTTCAGGGAAATTGGTGTTCTCTTGATATGTGATAACTTGTCTATGTTCGACATTGAAATGCCATAATGGTTATGATATTATTAGTTGGTAGGTTTGATTAATTTTGTATGGTTCTTCTATGGACGTCATTTAGAGAAGAGGAGATGAACATGTAGTTAGACACAAGTTCATTTTTAAAGTGATTTGTCATGCACAAATTTTGCATACCTCATACTTTAGGTCTTCATGCTTGTGGAGATGATACCAAGAGTAATCTCATTAGGATAGAAGTTGTGACAACATGTTTCATTGGGTAAAAGTTTGAAGGATCTGTTAGGCGTGTATGAACTTAATGTCAGTTCATTCACCATATTGGGTCTTTTTATCTCTTAGACACTCTCGAAAGAAAAAACACAAACTTTAGTGTGAGGGAAAGCCTAAGGAAACTATTAAGAGGGTCACTAGCTGACACTTTTATGACTTACTCCTCCTTTGGTCTTGGAATGACTATTAGGTCTTGATATTGATATTGTATTTTTTTTCTAAATACCTACACAAAGGTGGCAATTGTGACATCTTTCACTCTCTTACCGTCATTATTGCCATGTCCACGACGTCTCTCTTTCCACCTCCAAGATTGTCGCTCCCATAGCAACCACGTCAGAGCTAGTAACTCTAGGCCATCGTTGTTGCCACCTGATGGACGTCATTCTTGCCACGTCCAAGAGTGTTGCTCCCATAGCAATCACGTCGGAGCTAATACCTCATCACGTCGGTCTTGCCACCTTCAGAACGTCTCTCTTGCCACCTCTGAAACGTCTCTCTTGCCACCTTTAAAATGTCTCTCTTGCCACCTTAAGAATGTCTCTTTTGCCACCTTTGAAACGTCTCTCTTTCCTCGTCTGAAACGTCTCACTTGCCACGTTTGAAACGTCGGTATTTCCACATTTGAAACGTCCCATTTGCCATGTTTGACACGTTGGTATTGCCACATTTGAAACGTCCCTAGACGTCGAACTTACGACGTCAATATGGGGCTGGACAATCCAATTTATGATGACACGTGGCATCATATAACGTTGCAATACAGACAAAAACTAGGTCGTCAAAAAAATGACGTCCTGTGAAACGACGTTTGAGGGGGTCCGAGGTTTTTCGGTCTTTCGACAATAGAAAGTGGCAATTGCGTTGAACGCGTCGTCGGAATTTGACCCAAATGCACTAGTGCTGGTACATTGGCATTTAGGCTCTATTTTTTATGGTGGTGCATTGGGTGATCATTAATGCACTGCATAAAATAATATATATGATTGATGTGGTCATTTAACTTAACTCCCCATTGCATTAACGTTATTTCGACGCACTGTGAAAAAAGAACTATATTATTTTAGGCGGTACGTCGGTAAAATTACGCTCTGGTGTGTTAAAGTTTACCCAACGCACCAGTGCATTAGAGTTTAAAAATGCACCACCGAAAAAAATTAGGCATAGTGTTTCGGTGCACCCTGTAAATTTTCAGGGTGCACCATCTGTAGTGCGAGATGAACGACTCGAACGCACCACGCAAAAAAAATAAAAAATTTAAAAACAATGGAAATTTAATCCACCAAAAGTTTAAGCTATAAATAAATAAAGACATTACCCGAGTATTCCTAGTTGAGGAGTCATGGTTTCCATGTAGTTCAAAAAACCAAATTTTCCCATCATATGGAAAAATTCACTAGACATGCACTGAGCAACAGATGAAAGGAAGGAAAGAAAGGGAAGCACCGACAATAGGGCACTTCAGAGAGGAAAATGTTGCATCAGTTCTTGAGAGCTTTACAACACTAAAAAGGGTAAAAATGAATTTTATGGCCGGTAAATATCTTTTTTATTTAACTCTATTGCGGTGCGCTTGATTATTAGACACATCGGTGTGTCAGTATTTAAGTAGCATACTGGAGTATTTTTTTTTTTAAATAACCCTTCCACGGTGCGCCATTTGTTAGAGAAATGGTGTGTCAATATTTAAGTAGTTCACTCGAGTATATTTTTTTTTAAATAACCCTTACATTATGCACCATCTGTTAGAGAAACAGTGTGCACCAGAGTTTTTTTTTTTTTAAATAACCTTATGTAATATCCCCTCTTTAGGACATCATCACAGTACAGAGGTTTATGATGACCAGAGTAGCCAGATGGGTGTTATAGCGAGTACAGGGGTTATTGAGAGGCATTGGGAGGTCCATCTTGCATTTCTCATCATATATCATCATTATGATCCATTCCGCATAGGTTGGCTTTGGTTTCGTTGCATTCCGATGATTTCCATGATTTTGACTATTTTGAGCTATAAGTCAATTAAATTCATTGAAGATGTCATTTTGGGCACATTACTTCGAGGAACCTCTGAATGTAATAGCTCATTGGAATCAGGGGGAGCAACACTATAGGATGGGATGACTAGAAGTGACTTTCAATGGCTAGGTAAGCCACAAGGAGGGATAAGACACTTTTTAGAGGTAAAAAGGTTAATTAATTAATTAAAGGGATTTAATTAATTAATTAATTATTAATAAAATGAAAGTCAGTTGGAGGGACAAGGTGAGCCAAAAAGTATAAATGAAAGGCAAGGGCCTATACTCATTCATTCATGTATGTTTATCTTTTGGATTTCTGGCTTCTAGCTAGAGGGCCCATCTCTTGGGGATTTTGAGGGTTTTGACTTAACAAACCATAGAGGACGATTCGGTGGTGAAAGATTCCGCCTAGCTTGTCTCAAGATTGGTCTCAGAGATGCAATACTCTCCCACACCATTCTAGATTAGTTCTACATCAGTGCATGAGGGTTCTACGCAACCACAGGCACAGGAAGAGAAGGAGGGTGCACTATTGGGGGTTTCCAGCAAGGGGGGCGGACCATCCTTCGAGAGAGATTCGTTGTAGGAGATTGGCAGGGCTTTTGGAGATTCTATCACATGGGTTTTCATTGCAGGGCCTTGGACATCAGATCTAGTCCATTCATGAGGAGTTTCAGGTGCTATTTGATTTATTATATGCATGGGACAACTTGGAGGAGAGGATCAAACTTCAGAAATTGGTTTCAGTCATTTTCTAGATCGCATATTCACCATTTCTCTTGGGACTTCACCAGGGAAGTAAGCAAGCCCCAATCTATCATTTTGGATATTTTCACGAGGTTTGGAGGCCTCATTCATCTAGGTCGAATTATTAGGGTTTCAACCATCTAGGCGGGCACACCATTCAGTGGAGGAGTTTCAGATCTACAGGGTTTGGGAGGGATCTTGTAGATTCAGGCACCTGGGTTGTTCTTGCCATCACCCGATCTACTATTTGGCATATTTCTTGAGGTCATTGGACATCTTTGGCACCAGTTCCAAATTGTTGAGGAGCTTTAGCATTCTAGCAGGACGTGGCATCTTGCAGTGGGGGTTTGGCACTTGGCCCAGATCTACTTGGCATTGGTATTCATCTCTTATCCAACCTTTGGATGCTTATTTTGTATTGTCGATAGATTTTTGTAGCAGCTCTATTGTCTATTTTCATAGCCATTTGTTGAGCATTCTAGATCGACATCTCCATTGTAGCAGGTTCTTCTATATTATGAATAAAAGCATATTTGAGATTTTTTGGCTTGTCTATCATATTGCATATGGTTGAGGTATGTTCCATGGTTGTCTATTCTTGTTTATAGCTGCAATACACATATATAGAACATCATTAAACCCTAAGGCCGAAATCAAGAGGCCATTCAGCAAGTAAACACAAATAAACAAGTAGACCAACAAAGTGTTTAACGAAATACCTCACTCAGAAAAAGTTTTAAAAGACACCCAAAACCGTGATGATCCTGGCATAATGGCTTGGGATCATTACAGTGGTATCAGAGCTTAAATTTTGTGAACCTGAGGGGTCTTGCATAGGGATAAATGGATAGTTGGAAATAAATGGATAAGATAGCCTTTGAGATGACATGCTTGGAGATCATATATTCTGGCCTTAGCGAGGAAAATAGGGCTCTCTTAACCTTTCCTCAGTATGTAGCCTTTAGAAATCCCAGTTGGAGAAAATGGGATATTTTACATGGGATCACCTTAGAATAAAAAAAGAAAAAAGAAACAGCTAGATGGATGGAAGAATAGAGAAACCCCACGCCCAGTAGGAGTGCGCAACCTTGCTACAATTGTAAGGGGTCGTGGGAGCCTAATCATAGGTGTATGGGTAAGGATCAGAAGCACACTATTGAGGCACACTATGATAGGGAGGATAAGGTGTGTGTGGATGGAGCGATAAATGTTGATTCTAAACAGTCGGATGATGACAGTGACTCTTGCACAGAGGCTAGTGATAGTGACTCTACCTCAGAGGATAGTGATGATGACTCTTGAACAGAGGATAATGATGCTTGCACACTTGAAGAGGATGATGACCCTTGTGTAGTGGATAGGCAGCTGGATGGACAGGATGATAGCACCAGTGTATAAACAGACATATCACATACCATTGATGTCTTTATGTCTCAGCAGAGTGGTGACACTAGTGAGGAGCCACACATGTTAGCACCTAGAGATGATGAGCTTCCTATGATGGCCATTAAACATATGTCATCCTTCATGGAACCACTAATAGGCACATCACATGAGGGAGTCAGTGGCATGTCAGATACGATTGAAGAGCCTTGTGTGAGGGATGCATACCATGGACATGTAGACCCACAGATCCGGGAGGAGATACATGACATGAAGACATTTGAACTTACAGATCAACCAGAGGAGATTGAGTCACAGTTTTTGGAGACTCCATTAGTTGAGCAGATTGTGGAGACTGACAGGTTTATGGAGCACTTACTTCCAGAAACTGCCTGTATTGATGTGGATGAACTCTTTAGCAGTTAGGATGACCATGGCACGTGTTTGGATACATCTACATGGGATCCAGGCACAGATGATAGTAGCAGGGTGAGTGCACAGGAGGATACGACCGCTCATACAGGATATAGAGTGATTCGGAGGGAGATAGCACCTACTGATGGGGTGCCGTGGTAGACAGGAGGACCCAGCAGCATGTAGACAGTGTGCATTTCAGCACATTATCTTATGCAAAGAGTGTTTTTGGGGACTCCAGAGTTGACACTAGCAGGAGTGAAAGCAACAGTGAGGGATATGAGGTGGCACCTCAGCATGTCCATGACCAGGAGCCACATCACTTAGCAGTATAGTTGAGAGTCAGTGAGGCTATGATCATGGCAACCACCAGGCACATTGATGACATGCATGCAGTGATGGCAAATTACTGTTGGAGAGCATCAGTGGCACATGGTAGTTCAGATGAGGGGATTCCCATGGATGATTTTCATACTCTCATAGAGAGAGTATCTATGACGAGGACTGACTACCATCAGTTTTTGGCTGACAGAGATTACCTATTGAGGGTTGGTGAGATGTATCATGAGGCTCTGAGGGAGCAGGAGTTGGAGATGGTCTGAGTCACTCAAGAGTTGGAGAGCACTTGAGGATTCTTGAGAGGCACACAGACAACCCTTCAAGAATCGGAGTCTAGATCAGTTGAGTCTCTTGAGGAGATTCGTCAGAGATCCACTTCATCTATCTTAGTGGACACTCAGATATATGATTCATTCACGTTGCTAGGAGATGTTGATGATCTAGTAGAGGAGCACCAGATGATGGATGACACTTCCATTTGTCTTTCGAGAGTGGTTGGCCTCCATATAGAGGTTGATCTAGTAGTACGTCCAGGATCTATGATGCAACATGAGTCTACAGGAGATGAGAATATAGTGATGAGTGATATCTCATAGAGACATGCCGAGATGTATGATGCGATTCAGAGGGGTGTATTGACTTGCATGGAGGAGACACACTTAGGGGAGCATGCAGATACCACTCCTTTGTAGCAGCACATGGATATGAGAGATCACCTTCACCACATCAGTAGTTGCATGAGAGATGATAGATGGAGGTTGGTTGACCAACAATCGGAGGGGTTACTTTTGGTTGTACTTGATGGTTGGGATTCGGTGATGACCACAGGAGAGTATCTATCATGGATACCGATGGACGAGCTTCTGGTTGAATCCTTGGGATTGACCAAAGCATGTGATGTCTTCCAGTCCTACAGTCAGCTGTAGATATGTCTGTTATCCTTTTCTGACACATTTATCATTGACAACAGTATGAGGAGGATAGTAGATGAGCACAAAGGGATTCTGACAGTGATCAGTCTCACACAGGAGTAGATAGATGAGATTGGCAGTGATAAACTTCCATGTTTTCCATGGGACCCGAGAGGTCATTGGGTGAGCCGGATGTTTCACTACATGATGACCCAGGTTGCACTCGAGAGCCACATACTCCACCAGGGGTCGGTTTGGAGTGGACCTGCAGGGATTTGTCCGATAGAGCGAGGCAACTTTTCACTCTTGATCATCATGATCAAATGTGGAGATGGCTGGATAGGTACTTATTCTACAGAGATTCCTTTATAGATACAGTTTCTGAACAACAATTCTGGTGGTTAGAGGTATTTTAGCTTAAGGATCCAGGAGAGGAGGATCCAGTATATATGCAGGGGATAGACAGTCGTGGTCAAAGTGGTGCAGAGCCAGCATGGTGATCTTCGACAAAGGTTAGCATGATAGACCCACTGATTGCAAGGTTGAGCATTTCACTGACTGACAGGGGAAAGTGGACCTTTGTAGGGGAAAGTGGACCTTTGTAGGGGAAAGTTGTTCTAACTTTCCATTTAGCTTTAATGTTGAGGGGAGCACAATGCTTGAGGGTGTCTCATGGAGGTCTTACAGTACCTCATTCTGGCAGTGGCATGTGCAGTTGATGGAGGCCGTGTGGATCTTGGTAGAGATTTGGAGGATGGACTCATTCTGAGATGAGGCCATGTGTCAAGTGCAGGAGGTTCACAGGGTTGATATATTTCAGGACAATGCTTTGTAGAGTATTGCAGTTCACTTCTTGATATGGGATCCAGGGGGTGGAGTGTAATATTGTTCGTCTTTCGATGGGTTCTACTGTGTATCCCATAGGTGGACATGGGATCCTAGTATTTTATTTGAGTGGATTTGGTTATTGCTTGAGGACAAGCAATTTTCTAGCAGGGAGGACTGTAATGTCACCACTTTGGGACATCATCACAGTACAGAGGTTTATGATGACTAGAGTAGCCAGATGGTTGTTATAGTGAGTACAGGGGTTACTGAGAGGAATTGGGAGGTCCATATTTCATTTCTCATCATATCTCATCATTACGATCCATTTCGCACAGGTTGGCTTTGGTTTCATTGCATTCTGATGATTTCCATGATTTTGACTATTTTGAGCTATAAGTCAATTAAATTCACTGAAGAGGTCATTTTGGGCACATTACTTGGAGGGACCTCTCGGTGTAATAGCTCATTGGAATCGGGGGGAGAAACACTATAGGATGGGATGGCTAGTGACTTTCAGTGGCTAGGGAAGCCACAAGGAGGGATAAGGCGCTTTTTAGAGGTAAAAAGGTTAATTAATTAATTAAAGTGATTTAATTAATTAATTAAATATTAATAAAATGAAAGTTAGTTGGAGGGACAAGGTGAGCCAAAAATTATAAAGGAAAGGCAAGGGCCTCTACTCATTCGTTCATGTATGTTTATCTTTTGGATTTTTGGCTTCTAGCTAGAGGGCCCATCTCTTGGGGGTTTTGAGGGTTTTGACTTAACAAACCCTAGAGGACAATTTGGTGGTGAAAGATTCCACCTAGTTTGTCCCAAACTTGGTCTCGGAGATGAAATACTCTCCCACACCATTCTAGATTGGTTCTACATCAGTGCAGGAGGGTTCTACACAGCTACAGGCACAAGAAGAGAAGGAGGGCACACAATTGGGGGTTTCTAGCAAGGGGGGCACACCATCCTTGGAGCGAGATTCGTTGTAGGAGATTGGCAGGGATTTGGGAGATTCTATCACTTGGGTTTTCATTGCAGGGCCTTGGACAACAGATCTAGTCCATTCATGAGGAGTTTCAGGTGCTATTTGATTTATTAGATGCATGGGATGAATTGGAGGAGGAGAAAACTTCAGAAATTGGTTTCAATCATTTGCTAGCTCAGATATTCACCATTTCACTTGGGACTTCACCAGGGAGGTAACCAAGCCTTGATTTATCATTTTGGAGAGTTTCAGGAGGTTTGGAGGCCTCATTCATCCAGGCTGAATTATTAGGGTTTCAGCCATCCATGGGGGCACACCATTCAGTGGAGGAGTTTCAGATCTATAGGATTGAGAGGGATCTTGGAGAGTCAGACACCTGGCTTGTTCTTTCCATCACCCGATCTACTGTTTGGCATCTTTCTTGAGGTGATTGGACATCTTTGGCACCGGGGCCAAATTGTTGAGGAGCTTCAACATTCTAGCAGGACGTGGTATCTTCCAGTGGGGGTTTGGCACTTGGCCCAGATCTACTTTGCATTGGCATTCATCTCTTATCCAGCCTTTGGAGGATTATTTTGTATTGTCGGGAGATTTTTGTAGCAGCTCTATTGTCTATTTTCATAGCCATTTGTTGAGCATTCCAGATCGGCATCTCCATTGTAGCAAGTTCTTCTATTTTATGAATAAAAGTAGATTTGAGATGTTTTGGCTTGTCTATCATATTGCATATGGTTGAGGTATGTTTCATGGTTGTCTATTCTTGTTTATAACTGCAATACACATATATAGCACATCAGTAAACCCTAAGGCCGAAATCAAGAGGCCATTCAGCAAGTAAACACAAATAAACAAGTAGACCAACAAAGTGTTTGACGAAATACCTCACTCAGAAAAAGTTTTAAAAGACACCCAAAACCGTGATGATCCTAGCATAATGGCTTGGGATCATTACACCCTATCACAATGCACCATTTGTCATAGCATTAGTGTCTTCATAGTATAAAATGCATGAGTGCATTATGTATTTATAAAATCACCATAAAAAAATACTGTCTAAAACCTTCGCCCACTCTCCTTCACTAGTGTCCTCCGCTATAAACAAATTTTGCGGCTATTTTTATAGGGGCTTTTGCAAAAACCTCCGCTAGAAGGTATTTTCCCTGTGTTGAATATGGTTGGTAACGATTTTCATCAAACTTAATAAAAAAATTCTTGATAAATAAATACATTAATTATTTATGCATATAAATATTATATTATAATATTAATTCTTTATGCATAAATATATTATGTATATTTACATTATATAGTGATAACGTTATAAAATATATAATTTATTAATAATACTAAATATACACTATATAAAAGAGAAATATCTAGATGTCAACTAATACCATCATATTTGTTCATTATTATTGTTAATTCATAACATAAACGATAAAACCTTCGGTGGATTTTTCATCGATAGAATTAAAATACGCTAATTCAATGCAACTTATAAAAATAATAATTTCCTGTATGGAATAAAAGTAGCCCAACTCAATAAATTAGTCTTTCGAAAGATTTATTTTACATGGAAAAAGAATAGCATATGCAGTGGCAAGGTCAGGATGGCGACTTGTGTTGATGCATTGATGAGGCCCTGCCCCCAATGCACAAGGTATTCGTAGGGAGGGGCACCTGTGGTTGGCGATAAATGGATTCCAAGTTGTTTTGGACACGTTGCAATCTATGCACATGCATAATTTATACACTTTTGATTCTTTTTATTATCCTTCACCTAGGTTACGATTTCCAAGCACATGCACACCACATTTAGCATATGTAGGATCGCCCTCCTCCACTAGTCCATTCTTGAACTCCATTACATTTTAGGTCAGTTAGTGCGCTAGAGGGATTTTAATTCACAATGAAAGTGGTAAGAAATTATGAAATGAATGAATATTTTGGACATGGTTGTTTCTTAAGTCTCCTTTCATAACCAAAATCTTTCTAAAATAGGGGATCAAACTTCGGTTTTTTAAGAAGGAAAGAATAAAAAATATGAGTTGCTACTCAACATGAAGGTAGGGATATGACAGGCCATTAATTCATGGTAGTTATGGTTCATGAAGCTTTTAAATCATGGCCATTACAGGTAACAGAGGCTAAAAATTATCTAAGATGCATTATTTTCCGGTAAAACAATTTTGACCCTTTTCGAAAAAACCATAAACAATACATAGGCCATGATATATTCTCGTCACGCTTGTAATTATTTCCTATATGTTGAATACTTCATTTATAAAAGTCATCAACTGGACAAATAGGGCTTCAAATTTAATGGACAAAATTTTTCATTGAAGAGGAAGGAGGTAAAGAAGGAAGAGATGGGTTCGATAAAGCAATCACAGAATCTGTGAAGAAACAAACAGATCAAGCCCTAGCTATAAAATTTCTCATCTCGATATTGATTTCTCTAACCTTTTGGGATGACTGGACCATGGCCCTGTATCCCATGGAAAATATTATTACCGTGTCTGGAATTTCAATGTTGATTTACAAGATGATAAAGAAGAAGACATGTGCAGGCCTATCACTCAAGACTCAGGAAATCACTGCCATTTTCTTAGCAGTGAGGGTCTACCTGAATGTTTGTCTGGGAAATTCCAATAGGGAAATCAACCTGTATACGATCGTAATTGTAGGGATGGATTTTCTTGCATTCATAATGACCATATGGGTTATCTATATCATTTGATTCAAGCACGTTGACAACTTACTGATATATTACATGCGCACTCCTTTCCTTGGTAATGCATTCCTTGACTCATTGTTGTTTGGAATTTAGTTTTTTGAATAGGTTAAATGGGGTGTTTATTCCCTATATGGAAGTTGTGTTAGTTCTGATACATCTGCACGTAATGCAAAGAAAAAGGGTTGTGGAATCGTTTGCTACTTTCTACGTGTTTTCTCTTGGTGTGGAGATTATTAAAATTCGTATTTTGGCTCATACTGATCCTGGAGGAATTTGTGGAAGACACCATTGCAACTAATTTAGGATTGGAGCTTTTCGTGTTCTTTCTCTCCAAAACTATTCATAGATTCATCCTGGAAGATTTCATTTATTACTATCTGAAGACTATTTCAAGCAACTAGATTTTGATGCGTCTCTCGACCATAGTGGTTGAACAATCACATGTTTTATATGATCATATCTATACTGGTAATCCAGTAGAGAGAGGTAGATATTGCTATTACAGTTTTTTTTGCATCCATTTTTTTGGGTACATCATTAATAAGAATCATGAACTAATTCAAATATGGCATGGATGGTATTGGGTTCTCTCCCTCGTCGTAGATTCAGTTAATTTATTGTTCTATTTTATTGGCTCTATATATAAATGACTCTCGCAGGGTCCCAATGGCCGAGGCACGCAACAACAGAACAATGATGTGATCATGTAGTGCAATATAGATGAGGGTGTTACATGTTGACCAACAGAAGCATACAAACATTATATATATATATATATATAGATAGATAGATAGATAGATATACATACATATATACACACACTATTTGATACAATTTTGACTCTTGAGTAGAAATACCCTTGAACCTAATCTCAAAATTCTATGTATAATTCAAGTAAAAATAACGAACGCAGAGGATATAAAGTTAAATCTAAATAGACAAGGTAAGTTTCATTGCGAACTTTTAGATATGTTGGATAATTTCCTCCCAAAAATGTGATCTACTAGAGGCGTTACCTACCAAATATGTATTTATAACCTTTTTGAGCAAATGAGAGGCGTTAATAACCAGATTTATATTGTAAACACTTTTTAAGCAAATGCATTCCCAAGTGTTGCAGAGAAATGAAATTCTACACTCTTGAAAGAGTTTAAAGGCAACATGGAACATACTAAAGGTAATGGTAAGGGCATCGATAATTCTTGTTCTACCCTATTATGGATTGTTGGCGGGTTTCAAAGTTGTGATGGAAAATTGTTCAAGGTGCTCAAAATTTTTTGTGAAGGATGTTGACCTTTCAGGTCTATTTTAACCTACTTATTTCTTATTCAATAATGAGCAAGTGCATTTCAAATCCATCCTCAAATAGATAAAAACATATTATGTCCATGTATGTCTAACGATAATACTTGTTTATTCGTCCTCATCATCGTCTTTATCACATCTTCGTCGTCGTCGTCTTCCTGAAAGTCTAACATCTGGAAAAATATATGTAGCGACTTAATTTCCTATTGGTTTTCATACCAAATATAAGTTTCTTATAGTTTATATACCTCTCTTCTAAAGCTCTCACAAAAGAAAAAAACATCATCCATAAATGTTTCATAAAACAAATACCTCCTAATTCAATTTTAATCATATGTCATTCTACCGTGTTTTTTCCCTCTATAATAGACTGGTACTCGCTTTATATTATTCCCAAATTCCATTTTTTTTATTAATATTGTCGATAATTGTTCTACATGTATGAGGAATCAATGACAAGTATTATAAAATCGACAAATTAAAAGATAAAAATTTCATAACAAACAGGTGCATAAGAATAGACTAATTTTAAACTATTATTCATCCTATATTCTTTTAAGATAACATTTTTTGTATTTTTCTGAATTCACCCTATTACACCTAATAATTGTTGTGTAGTTATGAGGAAGTTGAGTTGGCATAACAAAACAGTGTGAGAGAAGTAAGCCCAGGGTAAGGAAACCTAACATAGTTGAAACCACTATGATTCCCACGGATATCCTTCTTTTTAAAAGGATTCATCATCATCATCATTACCTGTTAAAGAGGTTAGAACTGCAAATCAATTTGTTTCCATATCTGCTCTGCATCAAAATGGCGAGACAAAAATTGAATAGGTTAATGAATAGGTTAACCTCAGTAGGAGAAGGAGAGTTAGATATATGGTGCATCATTGGGGGAGAAAGGAAGCATCCAATTGGATCTAGAGACATCTATGGAATAGGTGGTGACTGCACATCGACTACGGTGTAGTCTATCTCATAGAATGAAATGAACTTTATTCTTGAATGTTGGATATATTGTCATTGATGTCAACAGTTAATGTGATTATTTGTTGTTATGATGAATTATCATTTACCATAGATGAGATTGTCATTGATGTCAATAGTATATCAGTTAGGAGAAGAAACAAACAGTATGAAGATCAAAGCTCAGAAGGGAAAATGCAATATAGAAGCAAATGGAGATCAAATCTCAGAAGGAAGAGCGTATTGCACAATATATTAGTTAGCAGAAGAAGCGAACAGTATGAAGCAATTCATGATTATTATTGATCACAATAGGATCAACAATGCTCCTATGATAAAATCTCAGGAGGAGGACCAAGCAATATACAGAAGATAGAAAGTGTAAGCTCACGAGGAGGAGCGAACAGTATACAGAGATGAAAGCTCAGAATCAAAAGTCATCTGATCAGAGTGAGAAGCCTCAGAAGCGGTTTGATCAGAGTGACAATCCTCAGTAGTCGTCCGATCAAGAAGTTGACTGTGTTGACCATCTCATATTATGGACATCGATCATATGAGTGACCATGGGATTGAGGACCATTGGAGGAGCATGACCATCGGATCTGTAAGCCAGATCAACAGAAGGGATGAATTGTGGGGAGCGAAAGAAGAATTAAACAACCTGTTGGTTCTAATCCTGCAATTGATCTAGATCATCAAATCGCATAGCCTCGGATATCGACGACTATGGTTGATCCAAAAAGTGATCAGTTTAAGTCATATTAATTAGTGACCATCGGATGCACAATCGCCATATCAACGACAGGATTGAATTATAGAGATTGAAAGGAGAATTAAATATCGCGCTAGTTCCAATTCCACAATTAGTCAGGACTGTCTGATCTTATACCTTTGAAGATCAATGATTGTGGTTGCTCACCAACAACGCACAACTCCCAATTGTGGAGTTTGGGTGATGATTTAAATCACTTGAAAGTGGTGGTTCCGCAATCATCCTTGATCATGGATCTACTTCGAGTGTCTTCATGACCATTGGATCATTTTCGAGTGGAAGGATAGGATAAGTGAGGTAAAATGGATGAGAGTTCAATTAACCGAATACCCTCCATCCGTCGGATCAAACCCGAATTCTCGTCAGCTGTCGGATCATTTTCGAGTGGAAGGATAGGATAAGTGAGATAAGATCTGAGATCTCATTTGTGTGAATTTCCTTCAGTCGTTGGATCATTGTAAGTCGAAGGACAGGATAAGCCAATACAATTGCATCACAGAAAGTTTGATCCGTCGATCTAAGATTGTAACACACCCACTATCGAAATTTAAAATTTTTGGGGTTAATCTCCCACAAATGAGAAATCTCCACCAACC
>SNQJ01S0018893.1:31911-47420 GCA_010110895.2 Picea sitchensis
ATTTATGTATGTTAATATCTTTTATAAATACAGCTCAATGTACATTGGTTTATCGTCTCTATATTATTTTTTCCTTTTCATGGCTCACTTTTGCGAGTTGCTTAATTATCAATTATAATTTTACTTAGTTTATTAATTAATAAATAATTATATTTAATCTAATTTATATTTTTAATTTTAATAATTAAGTTTAGTAAATTATATTTTTATTGAATTTATTAATTTTTAAATTATATTATAATTTATATTCTTTAAAATTTAGTATATTATAATTTCATTTCATTTATTAATTATTGAAGGATAATGGTGGTGATTAATGTCCACTCAAATCAAAATTTATCTATCAAATATATTTATATTTAACAATCATATACATTGAATAATTTTTAAAAAAAAGTTTTTATATTTAATAAATATATAAAATTATCTCGAATGGGGTGCCACATAGCCTACCTCAAACCCAAGCCATAAATATGGCAGGTCGTTGTCCTTCACCTTAGTCTTAAATGAAGGGAGGTCATTACATTCTATAGAGGATTATGGCAGCATCAAAGTGTAATGGCAGAGGCAGGATGAGTACAATGGTCATGTCGGGTCTGGGGTTATCTCTCCCCCTCAGATGAGGTTGGCTCTACTTCTCTCCTGTGCTCCACCACCCTTCCCGCTCTAAGAAGGGGACATGCAAGAAAGGGATTATCAATACGATCACTGAGAGAATTATCATTCCTCCTAGCCTAGCCAAGAACCCTGCCAATGGCATATGTCGAGGAGGATATTCTGGAGGAACCCATTCAGGTTCCTCCAGAATCTCTCCTTTTCATAGTTCTAGATGATTTGCAGTTCCCCAACCATAACACAGTGAGCACAAGCGCCCAGGCTGCCATGGAGGGAGCCACCTATATAGTTGAGGAGGAATTCCTAGGGGAATTCCTCCATGTGGACTCAATTGCATCAATTCAGGACACCAACAGCGAAATTGGGACATAGGCAGAGACGGTCAAGGCGGTGAAGGTCATGGGAACTAAGCAGGAGGAATTGGGCGCCATGATGGAGGGCCTCCCAATCTTGGTACCTCCAACGCTCACTACTATCCCTAAGTTATGCCTTGCTCCGCCAGCTTACGTCAACTTGAAGAAGATCGAGCTCATCTTAGAGCTAAGGAGCCACATCGAGGACTAGATACATTGCGATAACCTCATGATTCAACGGATCAACATGCTTTATGATGCATTCTCGAATGCACCGACAAGTCAGCGTTGCCCAATCTTTGTGAGTCCCTTCATGCTCCATCCAAGGGACGACCCTTTTACCGAAGCTCCAGACAACATACCCCCAGGTGTTAATGTGTAATTTCAGGTTCTTTTCTATGGATACCTCACACAATCTCTACCTAGCTCTATGCACTAGGATGATGCAGTTTGATAGTTTTGTTCTCTTTTTTCAGTTGGTAGTTTATCTTAGATACCTAGAACAATTCTTCCACCTGCTCTGGTTTTCATATGGCAGGGCATATGATGGATAGTTATTTTTTCTAAAAGTATCCAGTATGTCACCTATTCCAGTTTTGGTATTTTTATATTATAAAAGCACAGTAATAGAAAACACCCTTTTTTATTTACAAAAAAAGAAAAATATATAAAATTATTCCTTCCTTCTAATTAAATTATTTAAAAATTGGTTATAAGTTTGTGCCTTACAAGTGCTTCACTTGGTACAAAGTGAGACACATTATGAGAAGGCTCTCTAAGGAGATGCTTAATAGTGACAAACCATTGGAGAATTCACTATGATAAAGTGACGCAATATGAGAAAGCTCTCGAAGGAAATTATTCCTTCCTTCTAATTAAATTATTTAAAAATTGGTTATAAGTTTGTGCCTTACAAGTGCTTCACTTGGTACAAAGTGAGACACATTATGAGAAGGCTCTCTAAGGAGATGCTTAATAGTGACAAACCATTGGAGAATTCACTATGATAAAGTGACGCAATATGAGAAAGCTCTCGAAGGAGATGATGTTGTGACCATGTAGACCCGTAATATGTATAAATAAACATAAACAAAGGGAAAACGAGGTGGTAAGACGACATAGAATTTTATAATAGTATATAAGGAAATAAAAAGATTCTATCGTACATTTCTTCCTAGTTGTCATGTTAATAGAGAAACCAGCACCAAAAAACAAGTTTAAAGAAACAAACATGTTATGTTGCTCAGCAGAAATTTCGACATCCAACGACAGCCGATCATTCTTGCAACTAGCACTTTCATGTGAAGATTAAAATTAGATGTAACAACGTCTAAGACATGCAAATGAGTTTCGACATAGGTCACATGCTCCGCCGCCCTATGTAATTAATTATTTAATCTCTGGTCTCACATTGACTAATGGGAGGAGGTGAGGAATGCACTTTGAAATTCGGAATTAAACAAAAGATTCCATGACAATGTTGTCAACAAAAAGGAATGAAAACCACATGACCCTAGATTCATAGTATATTCTTATGCCTTTTAAAGAAAGAGCATTAAAACACTGTATCCTGATTACTTAATGCAGAAACCCAAGCTTGCAGTGGGACGATACACGAGTTGGACTAAAATAGTGAAAGAAACGAGCTGAATCTGTGGCTGAAACAGAAAAGTAAACAGTGTCTGCCATGTGATAGTACGGGAATCATTGTCAGAGGACCCTGGAATATTCAAACTTGAGGTTCGTTGGAGAGAGGCCTTAGAGATGGCCATGCATGAGCAGGAGGAGGAATGTTAGAGCTTAAATACGACCTATTCTCACACATACCTCCACGCTTATGCTCCTTTAGCTTCTGCTGCCTCCCACAAAGGCTGTTTTCTTTTCGTTCCAGATTGTAGGATCTTCTGTTACAACACCCCTTTGTTGTGAATTTCGCATCCTGTGAACTCCGAAGGATAAGGATTAAGATTAACCATTCGTGGTTTTGTATACGTTTGAACGGTCATATCAATATCATGGTTTGGACGGCTGTGGGTGTATGTGTGGCGGCTTTGAGATAACAGTTGTGATTGTGTTGTAATGTAACTGATTCGAGTTATAGGTAGAGTATTCCTGTAGAGTCTCTTGGTCTTTCAAGGTTCTGGGTATAAATATCTAGACCTCTATGTTAAAATAAGCTGCGTGCAGAAGCATTCGTTTTTTTTTTCTCTCTGTGATCGATTACTGGTTTTTCGTAACACCCTTGGAGCTCTATTACTAAGTTAAGCTTCTTCTTTGCTCTTTTATCACAATTTTGGATTGTGGAAAGACACAATGAAGGCTGGTTTGTTGTCAATATGGGTCGCTCTCATGCTATCATGTGTTTTATCGTACTCCGTCACTGTGAAAGCTCGGCCTATGCATTCTTCACAGCAGCCTGCCCTTCATCAGAAGAACGAAGAGGGGACTTTATTTCAAGATGCATACGTGAGAAGGAACTCGACCATGAAGAAGGACCGATTATCAATCGCGCTATCGGAGAATAAATTCGCTGCCACCCAGTTCAAATTGTCAGTACAAGATAGCCCTGGTCATAACCACGCTGACAGAATCAAGGCGGCTCAAACGCTGGCGAGCAATGACGGTGGAACTCAAATCTTTTCACGGCATCGTAATAAGACAATGAATGAAACTGCACCAGCAAAGAAGAACATTGAAGTGATGGCGTTTCGTCCACCATCATCCGGCCCTAGCCCAGGGATAGGTCACGATAATCCCCCGAACCGAAGGCTCTAGAATCCTCTGGCACAACTTTATCAAAGCCAGCAATATCTATATGTATTGTTTGTTTTTCAAGATTCTAGTTTTATGCGCTTTATGACGTGGAGAAAACGTACATTGTTAGTTTGAAACAGTAGTAGGCCATCTGCAATCGTAAAGATCTACAGCGATATGCAGGATGCAATGTAATTTAAACGAAAAAATCAATATATAAACAAACATGCGTTTTTGTTCCACTAGATCCTTCAGAAAAGTTAGCTATTTCCTTTCTGCACATGAGCATTTAGTAGCTTTCAGATATGGATAATGGACAGGAGTAGGATTGTGCCTTTGAATAAGCAAAGGATTCTCTCTCCTTTATGAGTCTTCATGCGTTCCAGAGTTTTACTGATGAGTTGTGTCTTATTAGATTACGATGAAAAAGAAATAAATAAAAGAATAGCGATGACTTAATTGCATCGATGATGGGTATCAAAATGGACGAGTGAGAAGGCTCATATCGATTCATAACATCTCAGATCAGATTCGATTCCAATGTTCAATCTCACGTTTTTCTACTTTATTACTTTCATCATAAAGAGATAAAGTACATATCAGATTCCAAAGTTCAATATCACGCTTTTCTACTTTATTTTTAATAATAAAGAGATACAGAACGAACGACAGTATGTAGCTTTATTTTTAATAATAAAGATATACAGAACGAACAACAGTATGTAGCTTTTGGCTGTCATCAAACAGTTGTTCCGAAGTTAAAATCTCTCAACCAATGGTGAGAGATGAATAAAAATGTTTAAATGCAGCGGATGCAGAGATCGATTGTTGGACATTTTCCTTCCTTGGGAGGGCGAGAGGGAGAGCACTAGGCTGTCTTCCCTTGAAATGGATCCAGAACCGAGACATGCACATATTCTTACATTTGCGAGTGCTATGCCATCATGAACGCTAGGTTCTCGGATGGTTCAGTCTTTTCCAACGGTTAATCTATATTAAAGTTATAATATATTAAGTTGGATTAATGTTTATATGTATTAACTTATATTAACAAAGTTTATATACATTAATAATATTAATCTATATATTAGCGGAAGGTTTTGTTGTATTTTAATGTTCATTAAGGGTTATGATAGGTTGTGATATTTTTCAATGGTTATGTTAGATGGAGACATTTATTTTGGCTCAATATATGTTAAATTGATAGATTTCTTAATATTTATGTTGCATTGCAATGTTTATCAACTGTTGTATTGAGTTTGTTAACATTGGTTGGCAATAACTATCATTACTCAATAATTGTGTTAAATTTCAACATTAATCTTCATTGAATTTTCCAATCCTAAATGGTTATGCTGCATTGTGACAATCATTAGGGCTATGTCAAATTAAGGTTAGTTGACTTTGGTTGGCCATTTTTCATTATGGTTCACTATGGTGTTTGCTTGTGGTTGGCTAGGGTTAATGGTTTAATAATGTTATTAAAGGTTATGTCACATTGCAACAATCATCAAGGTTGTTATCGCATTGCAACATTTTTCTTTTATTAATTTGGATTACAACGTTCCAACATAGTTATGTTAAACAAGGGTTTTGTTGCATTGCAACATTTTTCTTGCATTATGTCGGATTACAACATTCTAACATGGTTATGTCACATTGAGACATTCATCTTACATAATGTCATGTGTCAATGTTCATCAAATGTCATGTGGAAATGTTCATCAAATGCCATGTCACATTATGATGTTCATTAAGGTATTTGTCACAACGTGACATGAATCAAATGTGATGTCACATTGTGATGTTCACTAAGGGTTTGATAACATTTCAATGTTCATCAAGGGTTATGATAGATTATGACATTCTTCAATGGTCATGTCACATTTAGACATTCATTTTGGCTTACTTTGTGTTAAATTGCTATGTTCCTTAATATTTATGTCGCATTGCAATGTTTATCAAGGGTTATATTGCATTGAGTTTTGTTGACTTTAGTTGGCCATAATTCACATTCCTCTAAAGTTGTGTTAAATTGCAACATTCATCTTCATTAACTTTCCCAATCCCAAATGGTTATGTTGAATTGTGACATCCATTAGGGCCATGTCACCCTAAGCTTAGTTGACTTTGGTTTCCCATTGTTCATTATGGTTCAGTGTGGTGTATGCTTGTGGTTGGCCAGGGTCAGTGGTTTAATACTGTTACTAATAGTTATGTCACATTGGAGAGTTTATCAAAGGTGATGTTGCATTTTGAAATTCATCAAGGTTGCTGTCCCATCGCCACATTCAACAAGGTTGTTGTTGCAATGAGACATTCATCAAGGTTGTCATTTCATTGCAACATTTTCCTGGGTTATGTTGGATTACAACGTTCCAACATGGTTATGTTGGATTGTAACATTCCTTAATGGTTATTTTGGATTTTGACATTCATATGGTGGCTTCAATGGCTATGTCACATTGCGACATTCATCAAATTCCATGTCACATTGCGACATTCATCAAATTCCATGTCACATTGTGATGTTCATTAAGGATTTTTTCACAATGTGACATTAAACAAATGTGATGTCATATTGTGAGGATAATTAAGGGTTTTGTTGCATTTGAACTTTTGTCTGTTAGGTTGTGTCATTATTTTGACGATTTACTATGATAATGTTACATTGTGATATTTACCTTAGTTGAATAATGTTGAATTGCTATATTCCTCAATGGTTCTATTGCATTTTGATGTACATTGACATTGTCTTATGTCAAATTGCATCATTCCTAAATGGTTATGTCACATTGCAATCTTCATGTGTTGACTATGGTTGAACATGATTGATTTTATGAGAATCTTCACTACGATTGAGCATGATTGACTATGGATGACCTTTAATATGGCACCAATACTCCAATCGGAGGGATGCAATTCATAAACATTGCACTAAAACATAACCCTAAGGAAATGGCGTAAGATGACATAACTCTAAATGAACATCACAATGTGACGTAACCATTTAGGAATGATGCAATTCAACATAAACCATCGAAGATGTACATTGTAATTTGACATAACCGTTCACGAATGTAACTATTTGACATAAGTTAGACATGAAAATTTTATGTCACATTGGGATGTTCATTTAAGGTTATCTCATTAAGGAAATGTCACAAGGTGACATAACCCTAAATGAACATCACAATTTGACGTAACCATTTAGGAACACTGCAATCAACATAAAACATCAAAGATGTACGTCGCAATGTGACACAACCACTGAAGAATGTAACTATGTAAAAGATGTTAGTTGTGAAAATTTTATGTCACATTGGGACGTTCGTTTAGGGTTATCTCACTAAGGAAATGTCGCAAGGTGACATAACCCTATATGATCACAATGTGATGTAACCATTTAGGAATTATGGAATTCAACATAATACATTGAATGTGTTCATCACAATGTGACACAACCATTGATGAATGTAGTTATTTGACATTCAAGTTAGCCTTCAAAATGTTACGTCACATTGCGATGTTCATTTAGGGTTAGGTCACTTTGTGACATTACTTTAGGGTTATGTAGTGTGATGTTTATGGATTGTGTCTGTCATAATAGAATATGGGTGCCAATATTAAACTATAGTTGACTACATTTAGGGTTATATCACCTTGTGAAATTCCTTTAGGGTTATGTTTGAGTGTGATGTTTATGAATTGTGTCCCTCCCTCATATTGGAATATGAGGGCAAGGTTATCCATAGTCAACCATTCATAAGTTATTGACTATGTTTGACCTTCATTTAGGGTTATGTCACCTATCCATAGTCAACCATTCATAAGTTATTGACTATGTTTGACCTTCATTTAGGGTTATGTCACCTTGTGACATTCCTTTAGGGTTATGTTTGAGTGTCATGTTTTTGAATTGTGTTCCTTATACTGGAATATGGGTGCCAAATTAAAGGTTTTCGGTTTGACATAACCATAAATAAACATCATAATGTGACGTAACCATTTAGGAATGATGGAATTCAACATAAAACATTGTGTTATGTTTTAATTCTTTCAAAATTAATATCAAAATTATGATCACTAAGAGAAAGCAATGTGACGTAACCATTTAGGAATGATGGAATTCAACATAATACATTGTGTTATGTTTTAATTCTTTCAAAATTAATATCAAAATTAGGATCACTAAGAGAAACGCAATCACAAGATACACAACATTTTATCCTCGGAAACCTTCATGGGAGAGAAAGCCCCCAAAAAAACTTCCTTAATATATATTTCCATTACAATGCCAAGATAAAAGACCAAAACACTAGAGAATATCCAAGACTGAGCCATGCGCCTCTCTCTTCTCCTTCTTCTAAATGCAGCTTCCTTCAAACTTGTGCACTAGGTGAGTGACTTGAGTGGGTGAATGAATGAGGCGCTAACCTCTCTTATTTATACTAACTTCTCAATTAGCCTCATATAATTAGGGTTTGACCAATCCACTAAAGGGGATTTGGTCATATACAAATCCTGACGTGATCAATCCAAAAAAGGGGATTTATATATTTAATAATAACTTAATAACAAGCAGGGGTGATTTTAAGGTTGGAAATTTATTTTAAAATGTAGAAACCTTGACGAATCTTACTAATCTTTCATATGCCAACTATGAAATGTTTGTGATATTTTTATAAAAATATTCAAATTTCTAGGGATTTTATATAGTTTGTATAAAATTTTGGCAATTTTTAAGGTAAAATAATTTTATCCTATAGAATTTGGGCGAATCATTTTTAGAATAGCAAATATTTTTTTTTCGAAAACCATGGAAAATTAGCCCATGAGCAAAATTTATCCCCTAAAATCATCCTTGATAATAAGTAGAATATTCTTCATCATTACAATATTTTAAGACTCCCCCTTAACAAGAAGGGTATTATACAACATTATCGCGAGAGAGAGAGAGAGAGAAAGAGAGAGAGAGAGAGAGAGAGAGAGAGAGAGAGAGAGAGAGAGAGGGAAGCAATGAACACTGACTCGAATATCTATAAATCATTGGAAGTTTTTCTCACCATCAATAAAATCATCATTCACAACATTGAGCTTGAGTATCATCATCATCATCATCATTCACAACATGAATCTGGAATGACATCAGCATCATCATTCATAGCATGGAGCTCAAATAGAATCATCATCATCGTTCACAACATGGAGATGGAACCTTAAACATCAACACCAGTTAGCATAAAAGAAACAATATCAACAACAACATCATCATCTTCATCACAAGGCTGGAGCAACATCATCATCAAAGCACGATATTGGAACAACAACATCGTCATTATAGCACAACAGAATGATGCAGGTGCAACAACATCATTTTGTGGTACTCTGAAAGTCCCTAGGGATCTGCCTAGGAATCATAAGATTCCCTAGGATATAAAATCATAATGGAGCTATCACATAGTACTCTAACAAACTGTCCTTAGCAGACCTTCTGGATCTGTCAAGGAATCATAAAGATTCCCTAGGATTATAAAAATCCTAACAGAGATACCACTACTGACCACAACTGGAATATACATGCACAGGTACTCTGAAAAACTATCCTTACCGAACCTTAGGGATCTTTCCAGGGATGATCAATCCCCTAGGATATAAAATCCTAACTAAACTACCTGTTATTGGCCAGGATACCATAGTATCATCAACATCACTCCCCCTTTTGAGGGAGGTCCTTTAGGACTATACCAAGATTGTCTCGAAAGTATTCAAACTTTACATGAGACAAAGGCTTGGTCAACACATCTGTGACCTGCTCATCTATGCCAAAATATTGGAGATTTACAACTCCCCTCTGCACCATATACGAAATGAAGTGATACTGGATTTCTATGTTCTTCGACTTATCATGGAACATAGGGTTCTCCATCATTTTTATGAAACTCTGGTTATCACATAGAATCATGGTTTCTTCCATCTCCAGATCAAATATACCTGTCAACAATGTCTGAAGCCATATGTCTTCAAAACTGGCGGAACATGCAACAATGTATTACGCTTATGTCATGTTGAGAGAAATATTGGATAGCTTCCTGCTCTTCCATGAAGTCATGGATAACCCCAGACTGAAACAACATCTTGAAGTGATCTTTTTTTCAGAAACACTTCCATCCTAATCTGAATCGATATAACTAATCAGTTTAAAGTCATGATATCCATTATAATAGAGACCCAAGTCCAACGTACCCTTAAGGTATCTCATCACATGTTTTGCAGCAACAACGTGAGCATGTTTGGGCCCTACAAGATACTGACTCAGGATGTTTACAAAAAATCATATATATGGCATGGTATGCATTAGATACATAACCAATCCAATGATCTGTCTATATAGAGTAGCATCAACCAATTCTGACGAGGTATCAACCATGATCTTCAACTTTGTTTCCATGGGTTTGTTCATGGCTTTACATTCCAGCATATCAAACCTCTTCATTATTTCAAATCAATACTTCCCTTGGTTTAGGAAGATCTTCTCTAGGCTCTACCAAACATTGAGACCTAGGAAATAGTGCATCATGCCTAGGTCTTTCATCTCAAATTTTGCAGTGAGCTTCTTCTTACAATCAGTCATGATATTTTATTCTCTAATTAAGAATAATTCATCTACATACAATAGAAATATACCTGGCTCATCATTCATAACCTTGAAGTAAAGGTTAGAATCATGTTTACTCATGGTAATTCCCAATATTGTCAGGAAACTGTCAATTCTTCCATACCAAGCTCTAGGAGCTTGCTTCAATCCATACAGATCCTTCTTCAACCTGCAGACATGAGTCTCTCTATATTCAACTTCAAACCCTTGAGGTTTCTCTATATACACTTATTCTTCAATGATACCATTTAAGAAGGTTGTTTTCACATCCATCTGGTGTAACTTCGACTTCATCTTGGTTGCAAGAGCTATCATGGTTTTGATAGAAGTGTATCTCGATACAGGAGGAAACGTCTTCTCATAATAAATTGCTTCCTTTTGAGAAAAGCCACTAGCTACAAACCTTGCTTTATGTTTTTCAATACTTCCATCTGCAACATGTTTTATCTTATATAACCATTTGGAAGATACCACATAGTTGTTCTTTGGTCTAGGAGCTATTTCCCATATATCATTCTTTATAACGGATTAATATTCTTTTTTAATGGAATCTTCCCATTCTTTCTTCTGAATGGATTCTTCAAATCAAGTAGGCTCATTTTCTATCATATCACACATCAAAGCCATATAATTGGAGAATGGCTTAGGTTTCTTGATTTGTCTCATGGTTCCTTCAGGGGCACCATACTTCTATCCATGTTGAATAAGTTCTCTTACCCAAGCTATCCTTCTCTTGTGAGAGACCCTCATCTGGGGAGGTTCTTGAGATTCTATCATATCATGATCTTGTTGAATCTCATCATCAGGGAAAATTGTGACTTCCCTCACTGGTTCTGTAACTCTTAAATCTACAGGTTCTTCTCCGTATACTTATTCAGGTTGGCATCTCCTTAACTTATTGAGTGTTGCATATTCTTCAAAGGTTACATCTTCATTTATATCAATATGATGGTAACTTGGTATGTAAATTATGAATGACTTTGAGAGATCACAGTATCCAACAAATATTCCCTTCTTTTCTGAAGGGTCCATATTGGTTCTCTTTTATTTTGGAATGTGTAGAAATAGTGGACAACCAAATATCTTCGGATGGCTTACTTTTGGCTTCATTCTAGAGAACATTTATATGGGGGTTTTGAATCCAAGTGAACTATGGGATAATATATTTTGGACATACACTAATGTTCTTGTTGCTTCTTCGCATAAGTGCATTGGAAGTTCTTGATCGTGGATCATAGTCTTCAATGCTTCCATTATATTTATGTTCTTTCTTTCTGCTACACCATTTTGTTGAGGATTGTAGGGAGTGGTGAGCTCCCTCTTAATCCCAACATATCTGCAAAATATTACAAACTATTTTGAGGTGTATTCTCCTCCATTATTTGACCCAAGTATCTTGATTTTTCTATTAGAGAGATTCTCTATCAAGGATTTGAATTCCTTGAATTTCCCAAACACTTCATCTTTCAATTTCAATAAGTAAAACCATGTCTTGTGATAATATTCATCAATAAATGATACATAATATACATACCCACTAAGAGAGGTTGATGACATTGGGCTGCATACATATGAGTGGATGAGCTCCAAGATTCCTTCTTCTTTATTGTCGCTCTTCGGGAAAGGATTATTTATGTTCTTTCCTTGTGCACATATCTTGCACACACCTTCATGATCAACCTTGAATTATGGTAAACCTATAACTACCTTTCTCACATATGGTAAGGCCTTGTAGTTGATGTGAGCTAGTCTTGTATGCCAAATTTTACATGGCCTCTCAGTGGAGTGAGTCAAGGTTGCATCTGAGTGACCTTTTAACTTATATAGGCCACCTTCTTTTGTTCGAATAACAATTGCATATTCTATGGTTTTTCCTTTAGGCCACATAAAGACTTCACCATATATGAATGTAACCCTGAAACCTTTCTTATCTAAAGCGTAGATAGAAAGTAAATTATTCGTCAAACCTAGTACATATAATACATCCGTCATCTTCATCGGATTCCCTGGATCAAGTTTGTAAGTGGATTCTCCCATTCCTTTGATAGGGTATTGGTAATCATCTCCAAGTGTAACTTTCTATAGAAATTGCTTTTCTATAAGGCTAGAGAGAATGTCTCTCTGACCTGTCATGTGCTTAGAAGAACCACTATCTATGAGCCAAGTGTCCTCTCTAGTGACACAGATCCTGATAGGGCAGAGATGACACATAGTCTTCAATCTTTTCTTTAATAATGTGTGGGTGGCTCATCATATTCAACTGCATGGGCATAATGTCTTTTGTTATTTCTCTTCTTGTATACTTCTCTTATAGATGGAAAATTCTTAGCAATATGTCTCATATTGTCACAATGGTAACATTGATAAGAGGATAAATCCTTTTCTCTTCTTTGACCTTTCTAAAAATTCTAGAATCTCCTTTGGAGGGTGATATTATTTATGGGAGTAGGTGAATCTCTTTGGGGAGTGATATTCCTTGTGTAGGTTGGTCCCCTTCTTGAAGTGATACCTTTTATTTTATGTTTTATCATGAACATCTAGGGCTTGATATTCATCCATTGAAAGAACTTCTTCTCGGTTAGCTACTCTTGCTTCTTCTTGGACACGTTCTTCCCAAAGACTGTCAAATTGTAGTTTATCCTTTATGGAAAAAATAGTTTGGATGAAGGAATCCAAAGGTCTTTTGAGACCATTAAGAGTTGTCATTATGAGTTCATATTCATCTAGGTTGTCTCCAATTTATTCCAGTTGTTCCTTGAATTGAGAGATCCTAGAGAAATAGTCATGAAATGTTTCTCCTTTCTACGTATTTGTATTCTTGAGTTGGGTTCTCAAGTTCATATTTCAGTTAATGTTATTTCCTTCATACACTATGGTTATGGCATTAAACATTTATTTTGGAGTGTTCTTAGAAGCCACTTGAGGAATCAAGATATCTTTAACAGAGTCTGAAATTATTCTTTTGGCCCTAACCATGTCCTTTTGGCACTTTTCTTTAGTTGTAGCATCTACAAGTTTTGGTACATTTTCCTTCATGAATCCTGCAAGGTCATTCTCTTCTAGAATGAGTGAAATCCTATACTTCCAAGCATGAAAGTTTTCTAAACCTTCTAACTTGTCAACAAGCTTGGTGGTTGCAGACATCTTGACCTGGAGCTGGGAAAATGACTAAAAAATTAAATTTCTCAAAAATTAAATCTGAAATTACCAAGAGGTGCACTTGGCTGATGAGAGTAAGCTAGTGCAATGGGATTTCAAAAAATTCAAATTTTACTGCTTGCTACGATGCACTTCCCTAGGTGGTTTTTAGGAAAAAATTCCCTTCCAAGAAAAATCCATAATTTTCTTATACAACAATAGTGTCATTTTTTATTATCTAGTGAAAGGTGCTCTCTTCAGATTAGGTCTGAAACCATGTTAATTTTTAATTCTTTTCAAAATTAATAGCACAATTAGGATCACTGAGAGAAACACAATCACACGATACACAACATTTTATCCTCGGAAACCCTCATGGGGGAGAAAACCCAGCAAAAAACTTCCTTAATGTATATTGCCAATACAATGCCAAGACAAAATACCAAAACACTAGAGAATATCCAAGATTGAGAAATGCCCCTCTCTCTTCTCCTTCTTCTAACTACATCTTCCTAGCCTCTCTTATTTATACTAGTTAAGGAGCACTAGGGTGGTGACTCTTCATCAAGCAGGGATGACTTCTTCACTTAGTGGCTAAAACCACTTTAATTATCCCTAGGGGGTGACTTCTCAATTAGCCTCATACAATTAGGGTTTGACCAATCCATAAAAGGGGATTTGGTCATATGCAAATCTTGACATGATCAATCCACAAAAGGGGATTGATCTATTTAATAATAACTCAATAATAAGTAGAATATTCTTCACAATTACAATATTTTGACACATTGAAGATGTACATTGCAATGTGACACAACCATTGTTGAAAGTAGCTATTGGACATTCAATTTAGACTTGAAAATGTTGTGTCACATTGTGACATGCATTTAGGGTTATGTCACCTTGTGACATTACTTTAGGGTTATGTTTGAGTGTGATGTTTATGAATTGTGCATGTCATATTAGAATATGGGTGCCAAATTAAAGGTCACCCTTAGTAAACTATAGTTGGTCATATTAGAATATGGGTGTCAAATTAAAGGTCGCCCTTAGTAAACTATAGTTGACTACAATTAACGTTATATCACCTCCTAAAATTCCTTTAGGGTTATGTTTGTGTGTGATGTTTATGAATTGTGACCCTCATATTGTAATAATTTAGGGTTATGTTACCTTGTGACATTCCTTTAGGGTTATGTTTGAGTGTCATGTTTCTGTGTTTCTTAATACTAGAATATGGGTGTCAAATTAGAGGTTTTCCATTGTGTGCGATTTATAAGCATCACACTAAGTTGACTATTGTTGACTATGTTGATTATGGTGAGTAATGGTTAACTATAGAAAACCATGTTGATTATAGTGATTAATGGTTGACCCTGGTTTACTATGGTAATATTACATTATGTTTTTCATCTTGGTTGAATAATGTTGAATTTCCACATTCATGAATGGAATGTCACAATGTGACATAACCTTAAATGAACATCACATTGTGACGTAACCATTTAGGAATGATGGAATTCAACATAATACATTGAAGATGTATGTCACAATGTGACACAACTGTTGAGGAATGAAACTATTTGACATAAGTTAGCATTCAAAATATTATGTCATATTGCAACCTTCATTAGGGTTATGTCACCATGTGACATTCCTTGACGGTTGTGATCGAGTGTTAAGTTTAAATGAACATCACACTGTGGCGTAGCTATTTGTCATAAGTTAGACTTGAAAATGTTACGACATTCATTAATTCATTAGGGTTATGTAACCTTGTGATATTCCTTAGATAGTTGTAGATCCTTCTTGGATAAAGAGTTTTCTTCTTTATTAAATCTTGTGTAGAGAAGATTTGAGAAAGAAATTTAAGTTAAACAAAAATCAAGATGTTTTAACTTCGAATTATAAGATGTTTTAACTTCGAATTATAAGATGTTTTAACTTAATTATAAATTGGTAACGAGTAAATCAAATTTTGTAAAAGAGTA